>CM040622.1:2426216-2721830 GCA_022817965.1 Solanum lycopersicoides | reverse complement strand
ACCAAGGTGCTTCATCTGCGTCTTCTGAGATTGTGTTATAAGTACTATCTCCATCTTCTCTTCTCTTAGCCTCAATTGGTTCTGGCACTATTAAAGTGCTGTGAAATCGTCTCCCTTATTTTTCCTCTGCTTCCAACTTCCCACTCAATTCCCAGCTCAGCAGTTACTGAACCATGTTTGTATTTGTGCATCTGCAGGGCACGGCTAGGTCCAGCCTGAACTCACCGTCGACGAGTCAAGCTCTGGTCTGTATCCATGCTTAAATCGCCAGGTGGAAAGCTTGAATACAAATTCTGCTCGTGGCAACTTTTTCAGTACATCTCTAAAACGCAAAACAAGCGCACTTAAATACCTCTTTTTGTCGCACTACACACTTTCTGTTTTGCAGCTCCACTTCTTGTCCCCAAAACCCTTCCCTTCCGGGCTGCCTCCACATTATCGAGACGTCTGAGGAACAGCATACAACAGCTACTGGCTTTAATGGATATTCCTCTTCTTTAAACCTTTACTCTTTCTTGTTCCGGTAATTTAACTATGAGTTGCGATGTACTGAAGAGGAAAGGTGGTTTTGGCTAAAAAATCTCTTACAGCGGAACATTATCTGTACTGCCACCTTAATTGGCGTCACGAAACCCCCTTGCATTATGTGCGAACCGCTAGGCAACAGCTCGTGCCCTCAGGCTACTACTCTTCCATATTGCATGCCACTCTAGAGATGGCGCAATTAACTTTGCGCTCTAGATCCAGGAAGATACTTTGAGGACCGGTCAGTCCACTTTTTCACGCCAGTTGCTATCAAGCTAACACGCTTCAATGTTATTAATCTCGCTTCACTAGCTAACTGTGATATAGGCAATTAGCTATGGAGCTTGATTGAGGGAAAATGATGGCGTGACTTTAGGGCGTATAAATCTATGGAGTTGCATGCACAACACCTCACAGAGCGCTTCCAACACAGCTAGTCCATGCTCACCAACGTACTTATTAATCTATGCACACGTCCCGTTCGCATCGCGCATCTCCAGACAAGCACATAACTGCTTTGCCAATACACACCAACTTCACTCATAATGCCTCGGGAATTCGTCGCACCGCCACGCATCTACCACACGCCGCTTACACTTGACGCTGTTCTTACCTGCCTCGTCTGTTGCTTGGGAAACAATTTTGATTCGCCAAATTGTTTGTTACTAGTTTAAGCAACCTGCCAACCAACAACCTGGAAATCACTGCTTATGTTCCTCAGTACTATTATCTCTACGTGTTCCTGTATCCTACACACCCATACCACAAAGCGAACTGCCTGCTTGCATTTCCTGACCCATCGACCCTTCCTCTGTTCAGGTCCACACACTCTCATGTCTGTTACACAAAGACAGGTATTCACTCTTTGCCAGAGATAAACTTGGGTTCAAATGAAGCTTGTTCAACGGATAAAAGATCACAAGCGCGCATGCAAACCGGCAGCTTTCTATATGAAGCCTCGGACACCACATCTGCACAGAAGCTGTCACCCTCTGCGTGAGTTATTCATCTATCACACTTTCCATGAGCTTGCGCTAGCGAAAGAGTCCAGGATCTTTCTTAATACTATGACCTTCTCCTCTCTTCGTGCAAATTAAAAGAATCATAACAGAGTTTTGAACAAGGAACATCCACTTCGTTGCCATTGCTGTCTCAGTGAAAACACTAGGAACAAACTTAATGATATCTTCAAAATACCGTCATCGATACACCAGTTTTGCATGTCATATTTTCACCCAGCTTTGACTGTTTGGAAACACCTCTGTCGCAACTGGGTCAACTTTTTACTGACTGTTGAGCCTGGTGTTTTGGTGGGACAAACAGTTTATCGCCCAGAGATGATGAACTACAGGTGAGAATACAATTTGGCGCAATTCTTCGATATCGGATATGCACTTTCATCCATTTTCTGGCCAGTATAAACTTAAAAAGCAGCCCTCTCTCTTTTTCAATTGTTTAGGTACCGCACTCTCAAGAGACAAAGCTATCCCCATCACCTTGATGATAGAAGGGGTGAGCTTTCTGTTTTGCTTGATGGTCTTATCGAGTTTTTAGACTTTTGTTCTGACTTTTTCCAATGCTCTTTCACGGCACCGATTCCCCTCCTTGCGTCCCCCAACTTCTTACGTTGACTCATGGTCTGCTCCACAACCATGCACTGGATTTCAAACACCTCACTTCTTTATTCAAAGAACAATGCGTGCGATCCATAAGTCGGTCTTATCATTCTTATGAGCCTATTTTGCATACCAGGTGTGAATGGTGCTCGTTAGGACCCTTCAACCATTGCAGGCCAGCCAACATCAGCTGGGAGCCAAACTGCATAGCTCGCCAGGACAGTTCCAGTATTTCGGAGCTCCAGACTCCAGCACAAGGTCACATAACTTTGTTGCGAGGCAGGTGTGCGAGGAAGCTCAGAAAAAAGGAGTGATTGCCAGAAGCAGCCAACGATCTCCATTGTTGTATCTTTAACCAACTATTACCAATCTTTTATAAATTCCGCGCGAATACCACATAGATCCAGCATGCCCCTGCACTGTGTTGAGCTGTATCCCAAGTTCTACTTCTATTTGTTGAATAAGGTTAAACATGTATTTATCATATCATTTTGAAACTTCCTCACATATTGAGTTATCTAAATTGTATTTGAATAATGTGAAATATCTGCTGGATTTAGTTGAAGTCCATGAGACTAGATGTCAAGTTTCCAAAATTTAGACAAAGAAGTGTTGCTGTTATATTTTACTCGATAGAACATATAAACATATAACATGATCACTAGAAAATAGGGGTGGACATGGTACGGTACCGTATATATATATATATATATATATACAAATAATCATACAGAAATTCTTACTACCCTTTCTTGATTGGAATGTCATTATTATGTATTTGATTAACAAAGAGAATTTCTTGTACTTGCTTTTGAATATTTGTAAATGCGTAAGGTGGTAGTTGGATATGATTGGAACATTTATTGAATAGTCGAAATTTTAATTCTCTATTATATGAGTATATGTAAGTCAAAGTCGAATGAACTCTACTTACCAATTTAACGTACAGAAACTGAACTTAAGAAAAACCGAATCCTAACGAATTAATTTGGTATGGTAGTGTCATGGATTAATATTTTCAAAAATGAAAAATTATAAGTTGTGAATTGAAGTTTTCAATACCGCCCAATGCTCACCCCTACTGAATATCTGGTCTAATATTGTATTTAAACTAATATATAATTTAAATAATTTTTATTAGCCCTCTCCTTCGTCTTAATTATGTGAGACCATTGACTAAATGTGAATTATTAAAATGAAAGAAAGATTTTAAATCTAATGTCTAAAATAAGTCTTACCTATTTGTATGATTATATATTATCTCAATGATGATAAAATGAAGTTTTTTAGATTGATTTGTTTTTAAATGTAGAAAGATGATACATCAAAAAGAAAAATGTGTTAGCACAAATTGTGACAAAGAAAGCTAAGATATTGTTTTTATCCTTTAAATTTTATCACTCAGTTTTAGTTACAATTGATTGGATTTTTAGAAACAGATTATTATTTTTTTTTTTATAAAAAATTCTGTAGTATAAAACTTTGATGGGCAACTTTCACATATAGCAAATAAAAAATTCATATTTGTATGCTATAGCAAAGTTTGTATAATTACGCTCCATAGCAAACATAGAAACTGTATAATTCGCTATACATATACAGTTGAAGCGAATTGTATAAAACGAAGTGTATAAAACGAGAAAGAGAAAGACACTTGGGCAGAGACTTTGTATAAAAACGAAGTGTATAAAACGAATTGTATGATTATAAGTGTATAGAACGATTATATACAATTTGAATTTATATAAAATGAGAAAGAGAGAAAGACAAAAGAGATTTGGCAGGGAATATACAATTGAATCCAATTGTATAAAACGAGAAAGAGAGAAATTAGATACAATTTGAAATTTGTATAAAACGAGAAAGAGAAAAAGGCAAAAGAAATCGGGCAGGGGAGTATTTTTATTGTATAATTATAAGTGTATAGGCCGAAAATATATGTACTTGCATGTGTATATACAATTTTCTCACGCTTTATACAAACAGAAACACAATTTATACATTTCGTTTCTGTTTGTATAAGTGAGAAAGGCGAGGGTGGCGAGCGAGATTTGGGAGAGTGGCGAGCGAGATCTGGAATAGGGGAGAGAGGGGAACAAAAATATATGTATTTATACAATTTTCTCTGCTTTATACAATTCGAAACAATTTTTATACACTTGTGTTTGTATAAAAAGTGAGGAAGCGAGGGAGAGATTGGAGGAGAGTGGCGAGCAAGTTATTGGGAGAGAGGCGCCTGACAATTTTTTGCAAACGTTTGCTATGGAGCACAATTAAATCAAACCCTAGCTACTCCATTTATTTTAGGTTATTAGTTTGCTATTATATACAATTATCCAACTTTGATACTGGTTAATTTAAAGTTACTCTAATTTAATAAAGAGAATAAATTGAAAGAAATAGGAAGTTATGTAATTCCCTATTTGGGCCAATAGTATCATCCACTACACATTTTGGGCCCAAAAATTTTCAACCCAAATTTAGGTTGGGCTTTGAGAGACAACACACATATATATGCAGCCGCGCTTCTTTATCAAAAAAACCCTAGTGTCTCTCTAACCCTAGAAAATTTCTCAGTTCATTTCAGCAGGTCGCCGATTGAGGACGGCGCCGTCAACCGGTAAACATGGTGCACGTTTCCTTTTACCGCAACTGTAAGTTTCCTTGATCTCAGTGTACATTTCATATGAATGATTATGTTCGATGTTTGCATGGATATCTGTTAGTTTGCTTAGATTAGTAAAAATGTGGAGAATTTATAGTGTTAGCAACCTCCAGCTTAACTTGAAAAGTAAATTATTTCTATTGGGATGATACAGATCCAAATGGAACGGAATCGACTGAATGAATTAGTATGATTGAAGCTCAGCATGATCTATGTTGTTGTTGTTTTATATAATAGTTAATTTTTAATGTGAGATAATGCAGATTATTAGTATTGTGGCCTGATTATGTCTATTGAATTGTTCCTTGTAAAATTAGATGGTTGTTAGTATTACTCTGAGCTATGAGATATAGTGGTCTAGCTAATTGTTCTGTTTCAGTTTTGACCTTTAGGTTGTATATGATTGTATTTTCAGCTTTAAGTGTGAGTTTCCAATTTAAGTTCAATTTTTTGTCAGAAAATTCTCTAAAAGCTTATATAGGTTCTTCTTTCAATTTAAATGAACTGCAACTGTGTTAATGTCTCCTTAAAATCGTAAGCCTATTTTTGTATGAATAACAGTCTAGTTGGGAAATTCTTTGGGTTACTTTTTTGTTTTGGGGATTGGTTCAGAATTTACCATGTCACTTAAGGAGATATGGTTCTAAGCCTTTGTTTATTTGCTATTCTGGTGTGATAATCAGATGGGAAGACCTTTAAGAAGCCTCGACGTCCTTATGAGAAGGAGAGGTTGGATGCAGAGTTGAAGCTTGTTGGAGAGTATGGACTGAGGTGCAAGAGGGAGTTGTGGAGAGTTCAGTATGCTTTGAGCCGTATCAGGAATGCTGCAAGAATGCTTCTGACCCTTGATGAGAAAGATCCACGTCGTATTTTTGAAGGTGAAGCTCTCTTGAGGAGGATGAACAGGTATGGGTTGTTGGACGAGAGCCAGAACAAGCTTGATTACGTCTTGGCACTCACTGTTGAGAACTTCCTTGAACGCCGTCTGCAAACACTTGTTTTCAAGACTGGCATGGCTAAGTCAATCCACCATGCAAGAGTGCTCATCAGGCAAAGGCATATCAGGTAAAAACAGCTTGTTTTCATCACATATTGCAAATAGTTTAGCTGTTTTACCCCTTCTTTTAGGTGGTTCTTGAAAGTAGATGATAGCATTTGTATAACTGAATCCCTTAAGTGTAATAAGTGGAATGTTGGGAAGTGCTTGTCAGTTTTTCCCGTCCTGTATTGTTTTGTCGAAAGAACTACAACACTTGCATCTAGTTTAGAATATAAATGTTTTTAAGGTTTAGGAGGTGTCTTAATTCCCCCTAAATAACCCCCAACAATAATATAGGAATTCTTAGTACAAATTGCTGAATAAGATTACATGTTTCTTTAAGCAAGCTATTGTATGATTTAATCTCTCTGAACCTACAAAGATGAGTTATGTTGACATGGTGAATTCTTCTTGGTGTTTTCTCAAAGAACTTTGATGTATTAAACTGTACTTGCAACTAGGTTTTCACTTTTTGCAGAATTAAGTATAACCATTTCATTTATTATCATTCCTTTTATATGTTAATAGAGATGTATTTTAGCGTGCTTTGAATTGCGAGGTTTCTAGGAGCCAAATGTTTATTTCACTTGTATACTCTTGATTTTGTTGCATTGGGATAAGTCTGGTGTTGTTGGATTACAAGATCTTGGGTGGTTCTGTTCTTAGCCGTACATAGTAGATCTTGTTCTGTTGTAATCATGTGTAGTAGGGGGTTCTTGTTTTTTCTCCCTCCTAATGGTGGATACCTAGTTGGAAGTAGCTTCTGGTTATTTCTTTATTTTTCTCCATCCTAATGATGGATACTTATTTTGAAGTACCTTCAAGTACTGATTCTTTGTTTACTTGTGTGCGTTTCAATGAAGCTAAACAGACTAACATTAACTGCATTGCAGGGTTGGAAGGCAAGTGGTGAATGTTGCTTCATTCATGGTGAGAGTGGACTCTCAGAAGCACATTGACTTCTCTCTAACCAGTCCTTTTGGTGGCGGGCGTCCAGGAAGAGTGAAGCGAAAGAACCAAAAGTCTGCTGCGAAGAAGGCTGCTGGCGGTGATGGTGACGAGGAGGATGAAGAATGAGCTTTTGCATAAGAACCTAAAGAAAAACTGTTTGGCGATGGAACCGTTCATTTTTGAAGTTCTTAGTTACCTATGTAGAGTGCTTACTTACGTTTCTTTCTTCAATATTATGATATCTTCATATGATAGAAAGAAATGTTCTTAGCAGAGATTGTGAGAATGTTTTTATGTTTGGATTTTGCACTCATCTTTAGAGTTTCGACAAATTGTTTTGAACAAGACTACCTCTTATTTTATGAGATAGAATTAAGTTATTTACTAGCTTCAATCTTTTCCCTTACTTAGACTGAAATTTGTCTGCTTTTCTTCAACTAGACATGAATATAATGCTGGTGAAGAGGTTTCAGAAATATTTTATAGCTTTAGTTCAACAAGTCAGCTGTTTAAAGGAAGAGATAGTGAAATGAGTGTTATAGCAAATAACAAGAATATATTATGATTAATATTATATTAAGAAGTGAAAAAAAAAACTTGGTATTGTAAATGTTACTACATTATCTACTAATATAGTATTCCAATATGTGTTTTTTATGCCTTCAAGTTAATTCGGTTTACCCTCTTGGTGTTTGTAGCACATGAGAATTGACAAAATGGGAGTTTATATGCTTCGAGATTCGTTTGACCTTGAAAATTATTAGTTTTTATCGTTAGGGCCAATTGGTTCCATAACGAACGTTCACGAAAAATTGGTAAAAATAACGTTGAAATTTCAAATCACCAAAAAACATGGTGAACTATAGCACATGAAAATTGGTAAAAAATGAGAAATTTATCTTCTCCGAGGCTCATTTGACCTTGAAAAGGAGTCGTTTTGACTGTCAGCGCCAATTGACTATATAGCTAACTTCTTAATTGACGTTTACAAAATTTTTTGGCAAAAGTAACATCGGAATAGTGGATTACCAAAAATCATGAATTATAACACACGAAAATCGATAAAATAAGGGTTAACCTACTCTGGGGTTCGTTTGACCTTAAATGGGCCGTTTTGACTGTTAGGGTCAACTGACTCCATAACTAACATCTTAACGGATAACCATGAATTTTTTTGGCAAAAATAACGTTGAAATTTTGGATCACAAAAAAAGATGGCGGACTGTAGCATACAAAATTGGTAAAATGAGGAATTTATATGCTTCGAGCCTCGTTTGACCTTGAAAATGGACCATTTTGGCTGTCAGGGTGAACTGACTTCATAGCTAACGTCTTAACGTGCGTCTATGAAAAATTATTGTAAAAATAACGCCAAAATTGCAATTCACCAAAAATCTCATGGACTATAACACATGAAAATTGGCAAAATGGGGGTTTTTACCTGTTCTGGGCTAGTTTGACCTTGAAAATAGGTCGTTCTGGCCGTGGTGACCAACCGACTCCATATCTAAGGTCTTAACGGAACTCCATGTAAATTTTTGACAAAAATGATGTAATTTCGGATCACCAAAAAAGATGGTGGACCATTGCACACGAAAATTAGCAAAATGAGAGATTTACCTGCTATGAGGTTCGTTTAACCTTGAAAATGAGTCATTTTTGCCATGGTTACTAATTGGTTCCAAAGATAAGGTATTAAATGACGTCAATGTAAAATTTTGGCAAAAATAACATTGGAATTCAGGATCATTAAAAATCTCATGGACTATAGCATAGGGGTAGCAGGGGGATCGGGATATCCCGTCCCGACCCGCGTCCCGCCCCGCCCCGCGTCCCGCCCGGCCCATCCCCTTATGTTTAGGGGGTTTAAGGGGTGGGAGATGAGGGGACCGGTTCACCCCTGAGTCCCGGTCGATCCGGCCCGGTTGAACCAGCCGGTTCGCGGGATCCCCCTTATTTTTTTATTTTTTTATTTTAATTTTCAAAATGTTACCGTTTTCATCTGTTGGGGAAACGGCTACCCAAACGGATTTTTGACACTTTTTGTGTTCCCAAACACCCCCTACCACCCCCTACTTTTAAAACTTTTATTTAAATCCTCAAGTTATAATAATTACATTTTAACCCATTTTTAATATTATAAATACCCCTATCAACCTACAATTTCTTACAAAATCATCTATTCTCATTTCTCTCATCTATTTTTCTATATCCTCTGAACTCTCAACTCTCAAGTGTCAATCTTAATTTCTATTCATTTTAATTATCATATTATTATATTCCATATATTTCAATTTTCAATTCGAAATTTTCATATTATATCAATATATATAATTATATTATCTCATATTTGTTGTCAAGTATTGGTTGGAGTTTCAAATTACAAGTTACAACAAATCACAAGCTTCAACAATCGATTTAACGTCTGCTATTAACGCAGACGTTTGGTACATTCGTTTCATAATATTTATAGTTTATTTTTTGACTTTATTTTTGTGTTATTATTATTTTTATATTACACTTTATATATAATTAAGTATGAGTTCTAGCAAAAAAAATAGCGGTAAAGGAAAAGAGAAAGCACAAGATAACGAAGAAAGTAAACTTTTTAAATTATTTAATTTTGGTAAAAAAAATAGTAAAGAAAAAAAATAGTAAAAGTGGTGGTACTTCATCTAAATCAACGAGTAGAGTTAGATTTAACATAAATGATTCTACTTATGTTGATGATACTACTATGATATTGATTCAAATGTTCAACTCGATCACGAAAGTTTAGAACGACGTTATGGTAATATTAATCCTAATGTTGATGAAAATTCAGGTGAAGAAGTAGAAGCTGATTTGGGAGAAGAGGAGTTAGAAGAAACACCTACTAGTCCGGTGACAGAAATTCCAAATGAAACTATCAATTTACCGGAGCAAAATTTTGGACATCCACCCCTTATACCTCCCACAAGGGAGAAGGTGAAATATCAACGCCCTAAAACTTCTATTGTGTGGAAATTTATGACTTTCGATAAAGAAAATAGTGTTGCTATTTGTAATAAGTTTAAGCAACCTTTTAAACATAAACAAGGTGAGGGTCAAGATGAAACGGGGGGATTAAATAGACATTTGTTATCTTGTGTGCCGATTCAATATAAAGAAGCTAAAGCATTAACCAATAGAAAAAAGGAATTTCAATTAATGAATTTGATATTACGGTAATGCATCGGTAGGGGCTTCTAACATGTTTCAAGGAACATTAGATCCTTTTAGCCCCGATGGTCCAATAAAATAACGTAAATATAATAAGGAATTAGATCGCGAAAATTTAGCTAAAATGGTTTCTGTTTGTGGTTTGCCTTATAGTTTTCCTTCAAATCCCGGTTTTATTGAATATATTCAACAAACTTATAATCCGGATTATAGAGATTTTTTAAGAAATACTGTTAAATCTGATATTTTTGAATTTCAAGGTAAACATTGTCAATTTCTTCGTTGTATATTTAGCATATTAGATAGTAGAGTGTCTATAACTTCGCAATGAGTTAGTGTTAATGGAAATTATTATTTAACTATTACTACACATTGGATTGATCATAATTGAAATTTGCAAAAAAGAATTATAAGTTATAAACTATGTATAGAGAAAAAAACTGGTGCATATTTAGCTTCAAATATTTTAAGTGTTTTAGATTATTACATGATTATAGATAAAATAATGTATGCCGCATTAGATAATGCACCAATAATACAAACGCTGCTAAAATGTTAAAAGTTAGATTATGTCCAATTGACAATAATGTTTTTCATGTTAGATGTGTTGCACATATATTAAATTTAGTTGTACAAGATGATATTTTGTTATTTGATTGTGATAGCGTAAAAATTGAATATGCCGTTACCTGGATTTTTCATACAAACAATGCTGCTAGAATTAGAAAATTTAATGAGCGTTGTTTACTATGTGAATTGTCACCTAGAAAAATTTCAAAATATATTAAAAAAAGGTGGAATTCTCTTTACGAAATGCTTTCGGTTGCTTACAGATATAGAAGACCCATACAAATGGTGTTTAATGCTCATAATGCTGACCCATTAGATAGAATTTGTTATGAAGATTGGGAGAAACTAAAGAACTATTACAATTTTTAAGACTTTTTTATGATATTACTACCATGTTTTCTGGAATTTATTATCCTACTATTCATCCGTATTAATAAATATTTGTGCTCTTACAATTCAATTTTGTAAATATAAAAAATAGATAAATTTAGAGTTGCAATTGAAGGTATGATTGAAAAATTTTAAAAATATTTTTTTCTTATTCTCAAGTTTTATTAACGGCTACTTTACTTCATCCTGCTTATAAATTACAAGGTGTGCAAGGCCTTGTTGACACTTTTTATGAAACTTTAAAAATTTTACCGGAAGAAATTTTAAATTGTCAAACGTGTAAGTCTAGCATTAAATTAGAAGCAAAACTGTTGTATGAAAAATATAGAACTACGGAAAATTTTCAAGGAGAAGTTGGTCAAACTTCTAATGTTTAGATTGATTTGTCACTTCCAATTTCAACTTATATGCGAGGTATTCTTGGTCTTAGTTCTATTAACCGTGATGATTTTGAAGAATATCTTAATCAATCTTTAAAAGCAATGGAAATCAAAGATGGCAATGAAGATTTATTAGGATGGTGGAGTAGGTGAAGCGATGCATTTCCAACTTTGAGCAAAATGGTTCGTGATGTTCTAGCTATTCAAGCTTCATCAGTTGCATCTGAGGCTGCTTTCAGTGCGGCAAGGTTTCAAATTGGTGATCATAGACATTCATTGGCGGAAGACAGTTTGGAAACAACAGTTTTATTTAGAGACTGGTCCAATGCCGAAAGGAGGAATAATAATTTGCCAAAGTTAAGTAAAAAACAAGCAAGTTGGATCAAAACACAAATTGAATGTAGTGATGATGAATTAGAGGCACAAGAATTTCTAGCAAGTTTGCCAACACCGGAGGATATCACCATCGATATGATGCGACAACTAGAATTAAATTTTAAAGGAGAAAACAGATATTTTTAGATTACATTAGAGAACTAATTGAAACAGAACCCTTCCTAGAAGGTGGCTGCGTAAAATTAGTTACTCATCTAATATCTGTAACAAATATTAGTTTTACGTATGAGAACTTATTGAAACAGATTCCTTCCTAGAAGGTGGCTGCGTAGATTAGTTACTCCACTAATATTTGTTAATTGTAACTTCTAATTCTATTAAATAAATTTGAAGGTTTTAACTTTTATTCAAGTTTTTTTTATACAATTATCGTTTTGCATTTTAATTTTAATATATACAATTAAATATATACTAAAGTACTAAACTAACTAAAGTACTAAACTAACTTTAAAATACTTAATTTAAAACTTGTAACTTGACATTTCAAATTTCAAGTTTACAATTTACATTACTTTAAAATATTTAAAATATAAATTTAAACTTCTCTAATTTAAAATTTAAAACTTTAAAGTTGAAACATGAAATTTGAAACATGAATCTTGAAATTTGAAAATTGAAACTTTAAATTTGAAAATTTATTTTGATATTTGAAAATTAAAAATTAAATTTAAAATTTATTAGCTAAAGACGTATAATTTCAATACAAATATGTAAGTATTTAAAAACAAAAAAAATCCCCCGTCCCGTCTCGTCCCTCCAAATTCCATCCCATCCCGTATGTATAGTAGGACGGGATGGGACCTATTTTTGTCCCCCCAATCCCGGTCCCGGTCCAAATCCCGTCCCCCGTTCCGTTTCGTCCCCCTTCGTTTCGTCCCCCAGTCCCCTTTCCCGTCCCCTTGCCAGCCCTACTATAGCACATAAAAATCGGCAAAATGGGGGTGCTCTAGGGCTCGTTTGACCTTAAAAATGGGTCGTTTTTACCGTGTGACCTGCTGACTCCATATATAAGATCTTAAAGGACGCCCTGTAAATTTTTTACAAAATTGACATTAGAATTTCGGATCACCAAAAATCTCAGGCACTATATAACCCATGGATTTTTATTCGAAATCCCAAAATAAAATGGCCAAAATTTTTAATGGACGTCAGTTAAAACCTTAGAAATGAAATTAGTTCGTCCCGTGATGAAAATGATGTATTTTAAAATTCAAACGAGCCCCAAAGCAGGCAAATATTGATTTACCAATTTTCGTATGCTATACCTAATTGATTTTTTGATGTATAAATCTTGAAACAAAATGACCGAATTTTTTCATGAAAGTTCGTTAAAATCTTTGAAATTGAACTAGTTCATCCCGAGTGAAAAATGGTGCATTTTTTCATGTTCAAACGAGCCCAAAGCATGCAAAGGCAGGTTTTACCGATTTTCATGTTTTAGCCCATTAATTTTTTTATTCTGAAATCTCAAAATATAATGGCCAAAACTTTTCATGGATGTTTTTTAAGACCTTCGAAATAGAAATAATGCATTTAAACGAGCCCCAAAGCAGGCAAAGATAGATTTTTCTAATTTTCATGTGTTATAACCCATGAATTTTTTAATCCCAAAATACCAAAATAAAATGGCCAAAATTTTTCATGGATGTTCGTTAAGACCTTAGAAATGGAACCGATTCGTTTCACGTGAAAAAATAATGCATTTTCAAGTTCAAACGAGCCCTAAAGAAGGAAAAAACAGATTTTATCTATTTTTCTTTGCTATAGCCCTTGAATTTTTTTTGAATCGCAAATTTCAAAACAAATGGCTGAAATTTTACATGGACGTTCGTTAAGGCCTTAGAAATGGAACCAGTTCATGCCGCGGGAAAAAATGGTGCTTTTTCAAGTTCAAACGAGCTTCAAAGCAGATAAAGGTAGACTTTATCGATTTTCATATGCTATAACCCATTAATTTTTTCATTCGCAAATCTCGATATAAAATGGCCAAAGTTTTTCATGGACGTCTAATAAGATCTTAGAAATGAAACTAGCTCGTCCCTTGGAAAAAATGGTTTATTTTCAAGTTCAAATGAGCCCAAAGCAGGCAAAGACAATTTTTACCTAATTTTGTGTGCTATTTATGAATTTTTTTATTCGAAAATCTCGAAACAAAATGGATATAAAAAATTTTGAACGTCCGTTAAGACATAAGTAATAGAATCAGTTCATCCCGCGGGAAAAATGGTGCATTTTCAAGTTCAAACAAGTCATAAAGCAGACAAAAACAAATTGTACCGCTACGACCTTCGAAATTGAACCAGTCCGTTAGGACCATAGAAACGGTACCAATTCGACCAGCCGGGAGAAAAATGATGAATTTCAAGTTCAAATGAGCTCCAAAGCAGGCAAATGCAGATTGTTTATCGATTTTCATGTGCTATAATCTATGGATTTTTTTGATTAAAAAATCGCGAAACAAAATGATCAAAATTTTTCATGGATGTTCATTAAGACCTTAGAAATGAAATCAGTTCATTCCACGGGAAAAAATAATGCATTTTAAAATTCAAACGAGCCCCAAAACAGGCAAGGCAGATTTTATCAATTTTTATGTGTTATAGCCCATTAATTTTTTTATTTGGGAATTTCGAAACAAAATAGGGAATTTTTTTTATTGACGTCCGTTAAGTCCTTAGAAATGAAACCACTTTGACCCGCGGGAAAAAATAGTGCATTTTAAAGTTAAAACGAGCCACAAGGCAGGCAAAGGCAGAATTTATCAATTTTTGTCTGCTATAGATCATGAATTATTATTGATCCAGAAATTCCTAAAGAAAACGGCCGACGTTTTTTTATGGACTTATGTTGAGACCTTAGAAATGGAATCAATTCGTCTTGCGGGGAAAAATGGTGCATTTCAAGTTCAAACGATTTCTGAAGCATGTAGATGCAGATTTTATAAATTTTCGTTTGCTATAACCCATGAATTTTTGTTTATCTAAAAATATCGAAATTAAATGATCTAACACCCTTATGACCTTAGAAATGGAATAATTTCGTCTCGCGGGGTAAAATGATATATTTTCAAGTTGAAACGAGCACCAAAGTAAGCAAATATAGATATTTTTCATATTTTCGTATGTTATACCCCTAATTTTTTTAAATCTGGAAATACGAAAATAAAATGATCAAAATTTTTAATGGATGTCAGTTAAGACCTTATAAATAGAACCAGTTCGTCTCGCAGGAAAAAAATATGCATTTTAATTTCAAACGAGCCCAAAAGTTGACAAGGACAAATTTTATAGATTTCGTGTATTATAATCCATGTATTTTTTTATTCAAAAATCTCGAAATAAAATGATCGAAACTTTTCATGGACGTCTATTAAGAACATAGAAATGGAACGAGTTTGTTGTGTAATGGTGCATTTTCAAGTTCAAACGACCCCAAAGCAGACAAAGACATATTTTACCGATTTTCGTGACCAATTACCCATGAATTCTTTTATCCGGATATCCCAAAATAAAAAGGCCGAATTCTTTTATGGATGTTCGTTAAGACCTTAGAAATTGAACCAGTTCGTCTCGCGGAAAAAATGGTGCATTTTGAAGTTCAAACGAGCCCCAAAGCAGGCAAAGACAATTTTTACTAATTTTTGTGTGCTATATAATCCATGATTTGTTTTTATCTGGTAATATCAAAACAAAATGACATGAATTTTTCATAACGTTCGTTAAAACCTTAGGAATTGAACCAATTCGCACCGCGTAAAAAAATGGTGCATTTTTCAAGTTCAAATGAGCTCCAAAGCAGGCAAAGGTAGATTTTATCGATTTTCGTTTGCTATAGCACAATAATGTTTTTATCCGAAAATCCCAAAATAAAATAGCCTAAAATTTTTATTGACGTCCGTTAAGACGTTAATAATAGAACCAGTTCGTCCCGCAAGGAATAGATGCATTTACAAGTTCAAACGAGCTCAAAGGAGGTAAAGACAGATTTTACCGATTTTTTTATTTGGATATCCTGAAATAAATGGCCAAAATTTTTTATGGACGTTCATTAAGACCTTAAAAATTTTCATGGACGTTCATTAAGACCTTAAAATTTTTATCAATTTTCTTGTACTATGGCCCATGAATATTTTTTAATTTGGAAATCTCAAAACAAAATGACCTAATTTTTCATGGACGTTTTTTAAGACCTTAGAAATGGTACTAGTTCTTTCCTCTTGAAAAAAAAGACATTTACAAGTTTCCAAAAAAGACAAAGACAGATTTTTTTGATTTTCGTGTGTTATAATCGATGAATTTTTTATCCAAAATTTTTTAAAATAAAATAGTCAAAAATTTTTATGGATGTCCGTTAAGAATTTAGAAATAGAACCAATTAATCTCACGGGGAATAAGGATGCATTTTCAAGTTCAAACGAGCTCCAAAGCAAGCAAATCGAGATTTTATCAATTTTCGTGTGTAGTAGCCAAATGAATTTTTACTCGGAAATCCCAAAACAAAATGATTGAAATATTTAATGGACATTAGTTAAGACTTTAGAAATTGAACCAGTTCATCCCGCAGGAGAAAATGGTGCATTGTCAAGTTCAAACGAGCTCCAAAGAATGCAAAAGTAGATTTTTTTAATCTAAAAATCCTAAACAAAAATGACAAAAAAATTAATGTACATCTGTTAAGACCTTAGAAATGAAACCAGTTTATTTTGCGAAAAACTGTTCATTTTCAAGTAAAAATGAGCCCTAAAGTAGGCAAAGACAGACATTATCGATTTTTTTGTGTGCTATAGCCCATGAATTATTATTGATAAAAAAATCCCTAAATAAGTCCTAAAGCATGTAGAGGCAGATTTTACAAATAAAATGACCGAAATGTTTAATGGACGTCCATTATGACTTTAGAAATGGAACCATTTTGTCCCGCGGGAAAAAATGGTGCATTTTAAGTTCAAACGAGCACCGAAATATGCCAAGGGAGATTCTACTGATTTTCTTGTCCTATAATCCATAAAAAAATTTATCCAGATATCCCGAAATAAAATGACCAAAATTTTTCATAGACGTTCGTAAGACCTTGGTTATGGAATCTGTTCGTCCCGCGGGAAAAAATGATGCACTTTCAAGTTGAAACGAGCCCTATAGAAGGCAATGACAGATCTTAACGATTTTCGTGTGCTATAGCCGATGAATTTTTTCAATCTAGAAATCTCAAAACAAAATGACCTAAAATTCATGGATATTTGTTAAGACCATAGAAATGGAACCAGCTCATCTCTCGGGGAATAATGATGCATTTTCAAGTTCAAACGAGCTCAAAATCATGCAAAGACAGATTTTATCAATTTTCGTGTGCAATAGCGCAATGAACTTTTTTTAGTTGGAAATCCCAAAACAAAATGGATGAAATATTTAATGGATGTTAGTTAAGACCTTAGAAATTAAATCAGTTCATCCCGCAGGAAAAAATGGTGCATTTTCAAGTTCAAACGAGCCTCAAAGAATGCAAATGTCATTTTTTTAATTTTCATGTGCTATAGTACATAGATTATTTTAATCCGGAATCCCAAAACAAAATGACAAATTTTTTTCATGGACGTCTGAAGACCTTAGAAATGGAAAAGTTCATCCCGCGGAGAAAAATGATGCATTTTAAAGTTCAAACAAGTCCATATAAGACAAAATCAAATTTTATGAATTTACGTGTGCTATAACCCATGAATTTTTTTATATGAAAATCTCAAAAAAAATGGCCAAAAGTTTTCATGGTTGTCTGTTAAGACCTTTGAAATGAAACCAGTTCATCCCGCACGGAAAAATGGTAGATTTTAAAATTCAAACGAGCACCAAAGAAGGCAAATGTAGATTTTATCGATTTTCGTGTGCTATAGCCCATGAATTTTTTTAATCCAAAAATTTCGAAATAAATTCGTCAAAATTTTTCATGGATGTCCATTAAGATCTTAGAAATAGAACTAGTTAGTACTGTGGGAAAAATGATACATTTTCAAGTAAAAACGAGCCCCAAATTAAGCAAAGGTAGATTTTATAGATTTTCTGTGCTATAGCCATAGATTATTATTGATCCGAAAATCCCTAAATAAAATGACCAAAAATTTTATGGACGTCCTTCAAGACCTTAAATGGAACCAGTTCGTCCCATGGAAATAATGATGCATTTTAAAGTACAAACGAGTCCCTAAGCATGTAGAGGCAGATTTTACAGATATTCGTGTGCTATAGCCCATAGAATTTTATTTATTTGGAAATCTCGAAATTAAATTGCCAAAACTTTTCATGAAAGTCCGTTATGACCTTAGAAATGGAACCAATTCATCCCGCTGGAAATGATGAATTTTCAAGTTTAAACGAGCGCCAAAGCAGGCAAAGAGATTTTACCAATTTATGTGTCCTATAGCCCATAAAAATTTTATCCGGATATTTTGAAATAAAATGGCCAAAAATTTTCATGGACGTTCGTTAAGACCTTAGAAATGGAACTAGTTTGTCTGTGGGGAAAAATGGAGCATTTTAAAGTCCAACCGAGCCTCCAAAGCAGGCAAATATGGATTTTATCAATTTTCGTGTACTAAAAAGCCCATAAATTTTTTTATCTTGATATTTCGAAACAAAATGACCAAAAATTTCATAGATGTTTGTTAGGACCTTAGAAAAGGAAATAGTTCGTCCCTCAGAGAAAAATGACATTTTCATGTTCAAACGAACCCCAAAGCAGGCAAATACGTATTTTTCAACACTGCACAATGCCCACCCCAAATAAAGGATATCTGGTGCTGGTCTAATATTGTATTTTGACTAATATATAGTTTAAATAATTTCTATTAGCCCTTCTCTTCGTCTTAATTTATGTGAAATCATTTAACTAAATGTGAAGTATTAAAAAGAAAGAAATACTTTTAAATCTATTGTTTTTGTATGATTATGCATTATATCATTGAAGATAAAATGATTTTTTTAAAATTGATTTGTTTTTAAATGTAGAAAGATGATATATAAAAAAGAAAAATGTGTTAGCACAAATTGTGACAAAGAAAGCTAAGATATTGCTTTTATCCCTTAAATTTTCTCACTCAGTTTTAGTTACAATTGGATTTTTAGAAACAGATAATTATTTTATAAAAAATTTCTGTAATATAAAGGTTGGGCTTTGAGAGACAACACATATATATATGCAGCCGCGCTTCTTAATCAAAAAAACCCTAGTGTCTCTCTAGCCCTAGCGAATTTCTCAGTTCATTTCAGCGGGTCGCCGCCGATTGAGGACGGCGCCGTCAACCGGTAAACATGGTGCACGTCTCCTTTTACCGCAACTGTAAGTTTCCTTGATCTCAGTGTATATTCCTCATGAATGATTATGTTCGATGTTTGTATGGATTTCTGTTAGTTTGCTTAGATTAGTAAAAATGTGGAGAATTCATAGTGTTAGCAACCTCTAGCTTTACTTGAAAAGTAAATTATTTGAGTATTAGGATGATACGGATCCAAATGGAACGGAATCAACTGAATGAATTAGTATGATTGAAGCTCAGCATGATCTAAGATGTTATTGTTTTATATAATAGTTAATTTTTAATGTAAGATAATGCAGATTATTAGTATTGTGGCCTGATTATGCCTATTGAATTGTTCCTTGTAAAATTAGATGGTTGTTAGTATTATTCTGAGCTATGAGATATAGTGGTCTAGCTAGTTGTTCTGTTTCAGTTTTGACCTTTAGGTTGTATGTGATGGTATTTTCAGCTTAAGTGAGAGTTGCCACAATTAAAGTTCAATTTTTTGTCAGAAAATTCTCTAAAAGCTAATATAAGTTTTTTCAATTTAAATTAATCTGCAACTCTGTTAATGTCTCCTTAAACTCGTAAGCCTATTTTTGTATGAATGTTGGACAGCCTAGTTGGGAAATTCTTTGGGGTACTTTTTTGTTTTGGGGATTGGTTCAGAATTTACCATGTCACTAAAGGAGATATGGTTTTAAGTCTTTGTTTATTTGCTATTCTGGTGTGTAATCAGATGGGAAGACCTTTAAGAAGCCTCGACGTCCTTATGAGAAGGAGAGGTTGGATGCAGAGTTGAAGCTTGTTGGAGAGTATGGACTGAGGTGCAAGAGGGAGTTGTGGAGAGTTCAGTATGCTTTGAGCCGTATCAGGAATGCTGCAAGAATGCTTCTGACCCTTGATGAGAAAGATCCGCGTCGTATTTTTGAAGGTGAAGCTCTCTTGAGGAGGATGAACAGGTATGGGTTGTTGGACGAGAGCCAGAACAAACTTGATTACGTCTTGGCACTCACTGTTGAGAACTTCCTTGAACGTCGTCTGCAAACACTTGTTTTCAAGACTGGCATGGCTAAGTCAATCCACCATGCAAGAGTGCTCATCAGGCAAAGGCATATCAGGTAAAAACAGCTTGTTTTCATCACATATTGCAAATAGTTAAGCTGCTTTTACCCCTTCTTTTAGGGGGTTCTGTGAAAGTAGATGATAGCATTTGTAACTGAATCCCTTAAGTGTAATAAGTGGAATGTTTGAAGTGCTTGTCATTTTTTCCCGTCCTATATAGTTTTGTCGAAAGAACTACAGCACTTGCATCTAGTTTAGAATAAAAATGTTTTTAAGGTTTAGAATGTGTTTTTATTCCCCCCAAATATCCCCCAACAATAATATAGGAATTCTTAGTACAAATTGCTGAATGAGATTACATGTTTCTTTAAGCAAGTTATTGTATGATTTATTCTCTCTGAACCTACAAAGATGAGTGATGTTGGCACAGTGAATTCTTCTTGGTGTATTCTCAAAGAACTTTGATGTATTAAACTGTAATTGCAACTAGGTTTTAACTTTTTGCAGAATATGTATAACCATTTCATTTATTATCATTCCTTTTATATGTTAATAGAGATGTATTTTAGTGTGCTTTGAATTGCGAGGTTTCTTGGAGCCAAATGTTTATTTCACTTGTATACACATGATTTTCTTGCATTGGGATAAGTCTGGTGTTGTTGGATTACAAGATCTTGGGTGGTTGTAGTTCTTGTTTTTTCTCCCTCCTAATGGTGGATGCCTAGTTGGAAGTACCTTCTGGTTATTTTTTTTCTACGTCCTAATGATGGATACTTATTTTGAAGTACCTTCAAGTACTGATTCTTTGTTTACTTGTGTGTGTTTCAATGAAGCTAAACAGACTAACATTAACTGCATTGCAGGGTTGGAAGGCAAGTGGTGAATGTTGCTTCATTCATGGTGAGAGTGGACTCTCAGAAGCACATTGACTTCTCTCTAACCAGTCCTTTTGGTGGCGGGCGTCCAGGAAGAGTGAAGCGAAAGAACCAAAAGTCTGCTGCCAAGAAGGCTGCTGGCGGTGATGGTGACGAGGAGGATGAAGAATGAGCTTTTGCATAAGAACCTAAAGAAAAACTGTTTTTTGATGGAACCATTCATTTTTGAAGTTCTTAGTTACCTATGTAGTGCTTCCTTACATTCCTTTCTTCAATATTTTGATATCTTCATATGATAGAGAGAAATGTTCTTTGCAGAGATTGTGAGAATGTTTTTATATTTGGATTTTGCACTTATCTTCAGAGTTTCAACAAATATTTTATTGATTTTCTTGTGCTATAGCCTATGGATTTTTTTATTCGAAAATCTCAAAATAAAATGGCCAAAATTTTCATGGACTTCCGTTAAAATCTTAGAAATGGAACTAGTTTTTTTTCGTGGGAAAATGGTGCATTTTCAAGTTCAAACAAGTCCCAAGACATCAAAGGCATATTTTATCGATGTTTATGTGTTATAACCCCAAAGCAGGCATAGGCTGATTTTACTGATTTTCGTGTGCTATAACCCTTGGATTTTTTTGAACCGGAAATCCCCAACAAAATGACCAAATTTTTTCATACACTTTCGTTAAGACCTTAGAAATGCAACTAGTTTATTCCGCACAGAAAAATAGTGCATTTTCAAGTTCAACAAGCCACAAAGCAAGCAAAGAGATATTTTATCAATTTTTGTGTGCTATAGTCTTTGATTTTTTTTAGAGCAACTTTCACACATAGCAAACACAAAATTCAATTTGCATGCTATAATAAAGTTTGCATAATTGCGCCTATAGCAAAATAAACAGTGCATCCAATAGATCAAATATCAAATCCTGGGTAGTACTCCACCTTAAGTAGAGTTTCAGGTACCATATATCTTTTAGTTCCTTTTTTCCCCACGTTCTCTTTCCAGCTCGTTTCCAAAGTTATGGAAAGTCCGAAATCAGTTATCTTTGCCACCTCATCATCACCATCAGTAGTAAGAAGAATGTTTTCGGGCTATGTCACAATGAATAACCCTATTTTTATGAATCAAACTGAGCCCTAAAAGTATATGCCTATTTTGCTATACATATCTACAATGAAGCAATTGTATAATTCGTTGGTACCTCTTCAGTTTTGTATAATTTCGCTGGCATACCATTTGTATAAATTATTGTTAACTTTTCATTTGTATAAATCGTTGTTAGCCTCTCAATTCAATTGTATGTATTTGTATATCTGTATAATATTTGAATTTGTATACAATTGAATCGAATTGTATAAAACGAGAAAGAGAGAAATTATATACAATTTGAATTTGTATAAAACGAGAAAGAGAGAAAGGCAAAAGAGACTTGAAGAGGGAATATACAATTGAATCGAATTGTATAAAATGAGAAAGAGATAAAGACAAAAGAAACTGGCAGAGAAATATTTGTATTGTATAATTATAAATGTATAAGACGGATATATGTATTTGCATGTGTATATACAATTTTGTCTCGCTTTATACAATTAAAACACAATTTATACAATTCTATTGTATAAAGCGAGAGAGGAGAGCTACAGAAAGAGAGCGAGAGAGGGAGAGTGGCGAGCGATAATATGAGGGAGAAAGGGACTGACAAATAGTTTGCTATAGAACAGAAATAAATCAAACGGTAGCTACTATATTTATTTTATACTATTAGTTTGTCATTCTATATAATTATCCCTTTTTTTAATCCTGAAATTCCATAACAAAATGGTCGAAATTTTAAATAGACGTCTGTTAAGATCTTAGAAATGGAACCAGTTTGTCCCGAGGGAAAAAATGGTGCATTTTCAAGTTCAAACGAACCCCAAAGCATGTAAAGACAGCTTTTATCGATTTTCGTGTGCTTATAGCCTTTGGATTCTTTTTAATCCGAAAACCCCGAAATAGAATGGCCGAAAATCTGTAAAATGGGGGATTTACCTGCTTTGGGGCTCGTTTGACCTTGAAAATGAGTTGTTTTGGCCGTCATGACCAATTGATTTCATAGCTAACGTCTTAACGGACGTCCACAAAAAATTGACAATAATAACGTCAAAATTTTGGATCACCAAAAATCCATAGAAAATATACACAAAAATTGACAAAATGAGGGGTTTACCTCCTCTAGAGCTCCTTGACCTTGAAAATTGATCGTTTTGGTTGTTAAGGCTAACTAACTCCACAACTAACCCCTTAAAGGACGTGCATGAAAATTTTTGGCAACAATAACTTTGGAATTTCGGATCACCAAAAATACATGGACAATAGCACAGGAAAATCGATAAAAATGAAAGATTTACCTACTCATGGGCTCGTTTGACCTTAAAAATTGACCAATTTGACCGCTAGGCCAACATACTATATAGTTAACGTCTTAACGTACGTCCACAAAAACTTTTTGCAAAAATAACTTTGGAATTTGTATCACCAAAATTCATAGTCTAAAGCACACGAAATCAGCAAAATGAGGTATTTACATACTTCGAGGCTCGTTTGACCTTTAAAATGAGTTGTTTTGACCGTCAGGGTCAACTGGAGACTCTGTTTAAAAAAATATGCATACAAAATTCCCGTCTTACCTTATTTGTACATCATTGTTTAATTTATTCCTATTTCGAATTAATTGTTTTTACACATCAAGTCATGTTTAACATTTTGTTTGACCTCTAATATTGCATGTCAAGAGTTATTCCGAAGAGGGTAGACTTGTAAATCCGTATGCATTACGGAGATGACTTAAGTGGTGATCCCAAAATCTCGTATGAGTGCACATGACCTAAAATGAGATTATTGTAAACTCAGAATTTGGAATATATCTATCTGAAAATAAAATTATTAACTTAGAATTTATAAGTTCCTAAATTGTGGATAAAGATAGTGGAGACAAAGGGAATAAAAAAGTTGACGAGAAGCAAGAAGTGATAGGTTCTAAAAGTGTAAAGATACTTGGACTATATATCAGGAGAAATTTATATTGAAAATTGTCTAATTAAAAAATTATATATTGTAGGATTCATTTCTAAAGACGGATATTTTTAATATAATTATTTTTATATTTAAAATTTAAATTCAAAATATTCTATTAAGAATATCAAAATCTCAATCATTATATCGCATTCTCATATAGCTAGAGCCTAGAGAGAATATATTAGTACTAATTATTATACGCACTTGACCTTACCATTCCAATTTTCAGGAATGGTAATCCAATACAATAAAAAGAAAAATAATTCTTAGAGTTTGAATCATATAAATATACAACTGTATTTGTTATATGGAGCACTTTTATCTGTAAATATGAGATTTTTCGTATAAATTTAAATTCAGTTGTGCCTCGAGATGAATATCAGACATCGAATAAGAATATATATAAAAAAAAATTATGTGATTCACTTGTTGGAGGTCGTCAAATAAATCTTCATATATATATATATATTCCAAAAGATGTACTTCAAAGTAACGGTAAAATTATCTTTATGTGATTTATAGATTACATATTCAATCCATAAAAGCGATCATTAATACTTACAGTATAGAGTAAATTGTCTATATCGCACTTCTAAAAACATAACTTTTTTAAGCTCTGCTAATGCAAAATGTATTATACACAATATTATATTTGGTAGACAAGTTGTAATTTTGAAAACCATTTCTTAAATGTGTTATTGTTCAATAAATTAATAATGAATTTATTCAAAGTTAATATATGCTGGCAGACAATAAGTAGTGGGGGTTTGACAAGAATAGAAGCATCCACTTGGGAAACTTAAAACTTTATTTAGTCATATTTTCCCATCCACAAAATGTTTTATACGTGATTAATGTGCCTTGACTTGTCCTAAAATAAAATCGCTCTGTTCACTTTTATTTATTTATTATTATAAAAATATTTTTAAAAATCTATATTTTATAATTAGACATTAATTACTTATTTCCAAAATTTAACATAAAATATCAATTAATATTAATAGTATAGTAAATAGTCATATAAATTATTATTTTTTTAATAAATATTTTTAGTCTAAATATAAATAATAATAATAATAATATAATATTTGATCTGATGTAAATTATAATTGCATCAGCTAACTCGATGTCAACCATCGCGATAATAAATAAAATGCAAGTGTTATCCAAAATGAGTAGACTATAGACTATACACATTGAGAATGGTCCTTCAGACTATTTATTGGTTCATGTATTGTGATTTTCCTA
The DNA here is from genome assembly GCA_022817965.1 of Solanum lycopersicoides. Lineage (NCBI taxonomy): Eukaryota > Viridiplantae > Streptophyta > Magnoliopsida > Solanales > Solanaceae > Solanum > Solanum lycopersicoides. The sequence goes on along the minus strand of CM040622.1, from coordinate 2,696,560 downwards.
CATAAATTTCACATTATAATAGTAAAATTAGTCCATAAAAAATATAACTGTCTTATTTATTTAAATTTAGACAATTTAATAATGTGTTAACTCAATTCATATCTCGCTCGCCTCTCTCCTCTCTCTCCCAGTCTCGTTCATCTCTCTCCTCCCTCTCCCAATCTCTCTGTCATATATACAATTACATATGTATAATATACACTTATCTAACCAATACACATATATAATTCACCTTTCTCCACTCTTTTCCCCCTCTCTCTCGCCTCTCTCCTCTCTCTCCCAGTCTCGCTCGCCTCTCTCCTCCATATAACATATAGCTACAAATTATAATTATCAAACTATAACTATGAATAGTAATTAATTATTTTTAAATGGATATATGTGAATTTTCCTAAATAAAATGCAAGTGTTATCCAAAATGAGTAGACTATAGACATAAAGCGTACACATTGAGAATGGTCCTTCAGACTATTTATTAGTTCATGTATTGTGATTTTCCTACATAAATTTCACATTATAATAATAAAATTAGTCCATAAAAACTTAACTGTCTTATCTATTTAAATTTAGATAACTTAATAACGTGTTAATTAACTTAATTTATTTTGATTTATCCATCCGATTCAAACCAATCTTAAAGGTAATTTATATAGTCGTATGAAAAAAATCCTGCAAAATAGAGAAAAAACATGAGGTGGATATTTTAATCTCTATCAGATGAAATTATGAAAAGAAAATTAACCATAAACATCATAATTTAGTCAAAATTATAAAAAAATTTATAAAAAGAACCAAAACTATTATAATAATACGTAAAGAGTCTACTTTAAATCTATTATTTTCTTTGTTCATTTTTACTTATTCACTATTTTAAAAATAAAATTTTGTTTTATCGCTTTTATCATATTGAAAAAAGAATTATTTTTTTCTTATTTTACTTTCAATATTTATTAATTATATCTAATTCATTTTTCAAAATTTAAGATTATATATCACATAAATATTGTGATAAAGAATTAAATATCTATTATTATTTCTAAAGTGGCGTGCTATAGATTTAAGATTATATATCAAATTGAATATTGTGATAAACCATTAATATTTATCATTATTTCTAAAAGTGGCGTGCTGTGGATAAAATTGAATGGTGGAATTATTACTAATGATAAAGGGACATTTTTATCATTTTCTATGAGAATTGCAAAATCTTGCAGGCAGGGGTTCTCGTTCAATATTTGGTTTGAAAGTAATAAATTTCATGTTCTTGATAATTAATGATTAAAAATAGATATTAGATTTTTATATTTTAAATTTTAGTTTGATAAATTGAATCGTAGATTTAATTTTTGATTTGGTATAATATTTGGTAATATCATATTAAAGTTGTAGCCGGCTATATAAGTTAATACTATTTTTCAATTATTAATCCTATTATTTTATGTGGAGGCATGGTATAATAGAAGATCAATAAGTAAGAAGATTCTAAGAAAAACAAATTGATACAATTAAAGACATTTATTTGTGTTGTTTATGTCATTCTTTAATTTTCTTTTTTAGACTTGTATTAATGAGTAATGGACATGTTGATACATGATCGATCTTCATTCAGTACATAATTTGGTATTCAGAAAATATCAAATACCAAATGGTACTAATGTCTCATATGGATCCCAAATCTAAATACCATAATTCTAAAATTTTACTTCCAGATATCATACCGAATATCCAATTATTAAAAACTTCGATTCAATTCGATAATTTGATTTTCGATATTTTATGCTCAGCCCCACATGTATGAGACTGGGAGTTTACGTAGCCAATCAACTGAGATAAGATTTCCTTGTTTTAAATAATTATTTTCTGTTACTATAGTTTGTTACTCTCTTAATAAGAGTTCGAATTTGAACCCTGGATAAAAAATAAATTCTTGATAGAGTTAGTTTGCTCCTAAATAGATTCTACCATAAGCAAATTCAAATATAATAAACTTTAATATGAAAATTAAATATCGAATAAAAAATTTAAAAAAAAAAGTCTAAGTATTGGTCAATTTTGAGATAGCATTTACAATTCAATAAGAATGACTATTTTTTTTAATATTTTATTTTTTCTTACTGACAATTATGGTTCAACCATTATTTTAGAATTGTCTATTTTTTTATCACCACATGAACGTTAAGTAATGGTCAATTTTGAGATATTTCCTAATTGAAAAAGATATTTCCTAATTTTTATGGGGCTACTGATTTTCTGAGTCATATCTTATGCAGCAGCCCATGTTATGATATTTTCTTCAAAGTTTTGTATCTAACTTTTTTTATTTTTCATTCTATTGACATCTGTTGAATTGATACAACACAAGATCAATTAAACCAATTACATTAAATTATTGTTTGTGTACTCCGCACCCACCCCACCCCCACCCCCACCCACCCCACACACACATACCTTTTTTTTAAAAAAATTGTTTAGTGTGCTTTCAAAAGAATTTTCCTATAGGGTTCGAATACGAAACTTCTGATTAAAAGTGAAGCAGATCACCCTTCTCCCTTACTCTTACTTAAATTCAATTTTCTTTTTAGCGGGTGTTCAATAAAAAAGAAAAAATTATGAAAAATAAGTAAAACGTTTTATTTTTTTTTAATTTTATTTTATACGTAAAAAAAATAGTTATCTATATATAATTCCGAAAAGTATTGTGAATGATGGAGGTAGGGTGGGAAGGTAGGGGTGTTGAATGGTAGAGATGAGTAGCTAAGAAAACGAGAGTGATATATTTTTAAAAATAAAATTTCAAAAGAACTTTCTAGAGTTATTTTTTTTATTTAAATTGCAAAAGGATTATGATGGACTAATTTTATCTACTCATTTTACCCTTATTTTTTTCCATGAAAAATAGAGAGGGAATGGTACACGTAATTATTTATATTTTGGTACAAGAAAATAATTTATAAAATCTCTTATATGTCATTTTCAGAGTAATATATATCACAATTTAAATTCATATATGTATTATTTATATTGGGTTTATGTTGACATGAACTAAGTAGTTGTGCGTTGTCTAATTTTTAAATTAATATTATTATTATTATTATTTTTCACCTATTTTCATATACTTCAATTTTATGATTACTTTTTTTTGTTTTGTTTTAGTTATCATATGATTTGTTGTTTTTCTCCGTAACTTTCTATATGAGTTTCTATCTCATACTTGTTTAATATATTTTACTTGAGTCGACGATCTAACGAAAACAATCTATTTACCTTTATAAGATAGAGATAATATCATGTATACGCTATCTTTCTCATATCCAACTTATATAATTTCACTGAATGTATTATTTTCATTATTATCTAGACCTACGTGAATTTATCTTTCGAATTACACCACATCAAATTTCAAAAGTACGTGTTAGAGTAAATTTGAATCATGCTTTGAAAAGTTCTTCACAACTTTCCTCTCCTACTGATGTGAAATTCACCTAAAATATTATACATATTTTATTTCCAAAAATTATCAATTTAGAACTCTACAAACCTACTTAATTCACCTTCTATGAAAAACGTTATACATTAAAAATCTTCCAAATTTCTTGACATAATCCCCTAAAAAAATATAGTGGTCCACAAAAACAATTAATTCGAACGGCTAAAAATGTTCTACATAATTTTCATTCAATCTTTCCATTATTTGTATTAATTAGAATTTCTGTGTATAGAAATTAAAAACGTGGATATTTATATCTTTTTTTTTTCAAAAATGAATAAAATCTACTTTTGGAAATTTAAACAGGAGGAGGAGAATAATTAAAAATGTGTAGATAGTGGAAAAGGGAGGAAAATAAAGTGGTATAGCCCACAGCATATGATTCTAATTAAAGCTACCTTTCACATCATATATAATATAGTTTATATTATTTATTATTTTATTTATTTCTCCTTCACAAATTTATTACCCATTTCTCACAATGACGTGTAAGATAATATATCACATAAAAGTAGAGTTTCATGTTGATATCCATTTTTTGATTTTTCATCTTCCGTTCGGAGGTTATATTAAAGTTCTGATGCAATTTAAATCATATACTAAAAAGATTTATTTCAAAATGATGCTTCTAATAAGATTTTTTTTTATATTTCAATGCTCAAACTCGACATATCTGATTAAAAATAGAACAGTCTCATTCACTAAGATCCATGTTGGTTAATGTTGATGACATCTTGACCAAATGCATAGATAGTCCATCTAACTTGTTTTAGTTTTCAGTTTGTTATTTCATCTCAATTTGATTACATTTATTTAAAATTTACTTTTTATATATTACATATTTAACACAAAAATATTAGTTAGGGTAAATTGTTCATGTCATATGGATTTAATCAAAATATCTACTTTTAAACTTGATAGCTCAACTTTAATATTGATAAAAATAAAAAATAACCCTTAGTACGAGTAAAAGAGGTTGCGAATAACTCTACTATAAATGTTAAATTCCGATAGACTCTGTTCAAAATTAGGATGACATATCAATCGGTTTGATTTGATTGTGAAGTTTATTTAGTTTAATTTATCGATTTATCGATTTGTAAACATGCTAAACCATTATAAAACTATTAAGATTTCAGATATGCTAAACTACTCTAATTCTCGATCGATACGGTTAGAAATATATATAGTGAAAACGTTAGGATTATATTTTAAAAAATTATAATACAATAAAATAAAATAAATAAATAAATCTTATTCGAGATTGAAAATTAAAGAGAACCCAACATATCATATGGGTTCAATTTTCTAAACCCTACCCTATTTTTTTCCTTATTATAAGAGGATATTTCCCTAATAAGTAAAGTAGATATCTTTTATGTTTTCATGTTTTGGAAGAAAAAGAAAACAGGTCCATTTGATATTTTTCATTGCTTGTGTGTGAGAATGATAGAAGTTAGTAATTTCCCAAAAGGTATTGTAAATTTTTTAAAAAAATAAATAGAGAATTTAAATTTGAAATATGATTAAATTGAGAAGTTTTCGACTAGAATCAAATCACTTTTTTTCATGTATTTATCTTACGCAAGTTTCAGTTGATTAGATTAGAAGGAATTTCTTATCTGGTAAATATTTTTACTTCAATCTTAAAGATATTGAGTTTGAGTGAACAAAACGATAAAATAAAAAGAAGACGGAAGCATTGAAGGAGGTGTTTCAAAATTAATCAAGTAAATTGAACTAATGAATATCGGAATGTTAAATAATTAATCAAAAAATAATGATTTTTATTCATAGATTGCTATCAAAATTATTGTTTCGTTTCTATTGGAAAAAGTAAGTTATTGGTTCAAGTACAAAATACTAGCATAGATATTCACTCTATATCACAACAATTCAATTTGAAGAGGCACTATAATAAAAATAATTATTAGCGGTAATTAATTCTTAATTATCGCTGAATATATATTTAACGGTAATTGTCACTCTTTGTATATGTCCCTAAAGCATTTAGCGATATTGATTCTAATGGCACTTAACTAATGCCGGTAAAGATTTCAGCACTCTTTATTAATGTCAATATTCAATACCGCTAAAAGTTATTTTAGTTGTAGTAATTGGACATATATCAACTGAGTTAAATCGCCCGAGCCTAGTGAAGCATGCATAAAGTAGTTAGATGCTTCTTCTATTTTCTTTTCGACGGAATCTATCGATGACGCCTTAAAGTAAACATCAATTTTCACTTAGACACCATAAATTTTTTTTATTCATTTTAAACACCTAAAGTAGGGCCTCGCTATGTCATCTTGATCCTTTTTTACTATCACCTAAAAATATGAAGCGCGTATAATACACTTGTGAATGATATGACATGATAACTAATTAGAAGTTGACATATGGCATTTTAGTATAAAAATAATAAGTTTGAAATAAAGTACTTACAAAACAACTAATTTTCAATAAATAAATAAATAAAATTACCTATTTTGTACCAATCCCACCCCCACCTTACATCACCCTACCCCTCAACCTTACTTCTGTCATTTTTGCCTCCCCAACCCCACCAATTTTTTGGTTATTCTTTCTTTTTTTAAAAAAAATAAAAAACACTAGATTTTAATCTTTCTTTTTCTTTGTAAATTTAATTTGGAGAACCATTTTATCGATAGCGAGGTGAGGTACTTACAAATATGACATTCTTCTTATATTATTTTTTTTATAAAAAAAATACATTTTATTCGAATAAATGTTTTTAAAAGTAGTGTGATGATTTTAAAATTTTATTCTTGTAAATATTTTTAAAATTGGTGTGTAATTTTTTTATTTTATTTTTTCAGATTTTGTAAGGTTTTTCATAATGGAAGGTGGAATAAGTGGTAGGGATAGAATGAAGAAGAAGAAGGAAAAAAATATTTTAAATCCAAAAAAATAAAAAAAATCACGCGCTCAAAATAGGTGTGACACACCCAGTGTGACCCACCATACACGTAAAGGGGGACCACTTAAGGTTCCCTATTGTACTTGCTTTCTTATAATTATGTCTGGTTTGGTCCCATTAATTCGCTCGATGTTTGATATCTACATTAAAATTTGATTATTTTAAATATATATTATGTAAGATCTTAATTAGGAAAAAACGCTCTATATCAAGTGCTTTTTCATACCTAAAGGTTACGTCGTAAACGTCGAATTAAGAAAAAAACAATTTCATTCGGTGAAACACATCTTATTATATTTAAAAATTATTTACATAAATTTAATGTTAGAGCTAATTATATTATTTCTCACTCTTTTTTTAAATTACATGAAATTTATGAATTTAATATTATATGAGTAGACTTTTGATATCTCAATAAATATTTAAATTTGTAGAAAAAATATATATCACAAAGAGGATAGGACATTCGAATACACAAACGATATTAAATGAAATTGGGCCCCTCATATATAAATTGGTGTTGAGTTGTGCAACACATGCACCAAGCACGTATATATCTAAATAAAAAATGTTTTTATTATTTTCTTATCCCTTTTCTTTTTTCTTATTCGATTCCTTCATCTTTTTTTTCTTTTTTTTTTTCACTTTCTTCTTTTTATTTCTTTCGTTCATCATCGTCTTGTCACTATTAACTCAAAATAACAATGTCAAATTGATGAATTGAATTAATAAATAAAAGATTCGAATATTATTTGGACTGATGATTTGAATAAGATTAAAATTGTCTAAATATTAGATTGTAATTTAATGCGTTAAATATATATCATGATTTTATTACATAAGAAAGTTTCTATATTATAACTAAATATAACGACTCAAAAATATTGAAAATATTTTCTCATGATTTTCATCGTGAAAACTTCATTAAGAATCAAGTTTAGATTAATTTTATATTTTGTTTGATTAAAAATATGTACATTTATAAATTATACCAAGACTTGGACATGGATTTTTGATTAAGGAGACGTTTGGCCAAGTTGTTTATTTATTTTTGGACTTGGACTCTAAAATACATATTTGACTATAAAAATTCGGAATTTAACTTGAAGGTGATTCCACAATTATGAGGAAAAAAAATACAAATAACAAAATGTTTTCACTTTTTTCACACCAATTACTCTTCTAAAAAGGTCAAAAACAATTCTAGTTTGCATTATGATCAACACAAAATAAGAAAAATAATTATTTTTAAAAAAAAATCACAATAAAATAAGATCAAGCTCGTTCGTAATATTAAGATATCTCACCTTATATATAAAAAGTAAAAAAAAAAAAAACATACGACTTTTTAAATATCGAATGGGCAAAACCTTTCCTCTCAATTCCCATTACATCGTTTTACCTAATATTTCAAAAGATTCACCTGGACAAAACATTAAAAAGGAAATGGTGAAAGTATTAAAGTTGCATTTACTTGATCCAAAATCACATCAATCATCATTACCAATTTAGAGAGATTATACTTAATTACGTAATTTATTACTATTACCCATTATGATTCATTTTATAAATCTTCACCGTCTAATTTTATATGGCACCTTTAATTTAACACATTAATTTAGATAATGCTTTTATATATATATAGATATATGTGTGTGTTGTTGAAAATTATTTCATTAACGGTGAAGATAAAATTTTAAATTTAGTTGTTTCTAGTTATAGTAAATGACATTCTTCTCTAGACGAACTAAAAGGAAAAAGATTTGGCATAAATTAGGACAAAAATGGATTCTCTTTGTCTCATTTTATGTAATGACACCTTTTAACTTCATATGGTGTATAAGAAAAAAGAAAAGACTTTATATTTTATTGTCTAAAATAATTATTAGATATTTGTGTGACTAAAAATTAATTATTAAGGATATAAAGAAAGTTATTATTATTTATAATTATAATAAGATATTACTTTTTTTGGAACAATCTAAAAAATATATATATCAGACAAAATATTATTTTTCACTTATTAATAAAAAGTAATATCTAGAGAAAATTTGTACGAGAAGGATCAAAAACACATATGAAAAGAGCACATAAATAAATATCCAAATATTATGCGATACAAATGTAATATTTTAAAGAGATAAGATTACGAATAAAATTATGTTGACAAGATGAGATTGAAATAGTTTAGTGTAGAAGATTGGCTTTAATAGAGTTAAAAGAGGTAGATATTAATTGAAGAAAAATTGAATTAAAAAAATAAAATAGACTGATATAAAGTTAGTTGGCTAAGGTTGTAACCTTACTTACAAAGGTATAAAGATTAAATATTAGAATAAAAAGTTAGTAATAAATAGTCACTAAGAAGGGAGGATGAGGTTGGCTAGCCTTCTTTTTCTTGTGATGTTTAGTATTCAATTATTGGAGAGGCACTTATTCTTTGAAGTGGATTACTATTTGTTACGTTACTTAATTTTTTATCTTGCTATTATACGATTTCTATTAAATGGAACTAACTAATAAATAAATAAATAAACTCACTATATAATTCAAGTAAGTTATCATTTTATAAACTAAATTTTGTCACTTCGAAACCCTAAGGTTATGGATATGATGTTTTTATTGATGCTTATGACAATTAGAGCATTTCTAAAACGTCATTTTACTTGTTTTTGAAATGATAAGATAAGAAAAATGAGATTAAAATAATTTAGACGTAGAGAAAAAAAATACAAAAGATTCATTGTAAAAAGTATGAGAAAAGATAAAGATAGGTAAAAAAGAATTTGATATAAGGTGATTAGATAAGATATGACAAAACTTCATGTTCTTACGAACTTAAACGTATATAAGCAGTCTTTAGTGTATAAGCAATTCTTTAGTGGTCGATCGTGATGAGAAATAGAAATCGCTTATTAGGGTATGAGGCTAATATGAGTAAAGTATTATGTCGTCTCGTCTTTGTTAACTATTGTCATATATCATACTTTCTACTTTATTTTCTTTTTCTAGAGTTTGATATGCTTGAGAAGAGGTCTTTCGTGAACTGTCTCTTTACCTTCGCAAGAGAGTAATAACATATAGGTACACCATATCCTCTCCACAAGATAGTAATAGCGTATACGTATACCATATCCTCTCCAGATCTCACTTAACAAATATCACTATATATGTTTTAGTGTGGTATTTTAATAGTCAATATATAAAAATATTTTTCATCCAAAAATCATTCGATTATTCTTTTTTCTCTTATATTATTAATATAGGTGCATTTTTAAATTTTACCAAATAAAATTCCATAAATTTATAATCATACCACTTAGAATTAAAGGACTTAAAAGAAAAATGTTAAGGGTAGAAATGGAAAGAGACCTTCCAATATAAACGAATTACTTTTTTACCTTCTACATTATGCTACTAATATTCTAATCCAAAGGGGTACTTTTGGGAATATACAAAAGATGAGTGGGGGGCAAAATTAGAGTACCTAAAAACCTCTTCCCAACTTTTTTCTTTTTTCACCCTCATCTTTTTTCTTTTTCACTTTACACCCCAAACATTTCCCTTTTCTTCCAATCTAATCCTACCCACCATAAATATATAAAAAAATAAAAAACTACATAAAAAGTTCAGATTGTAATAAAGAATAATAATTAGCAGCTTCATCTTCAAGTTCCCATAATCCATCTGATATAGCAAACGGAAAATCTCCACCTTATATTCCATTTTCCTCAACAATTGGAAAATCTGAACCGTTAATTCCATCTCCACTTGGTATTCCAAGTTCATCATCAGAAGCTTCTAGAAGGTGTCTAATAACACTACTTCTATCATCTTCTGTAGATGAACTATTACAACGGATTTGGGAATTATCCGACCCGTATCTTGTACGGGGTCGGACCCAAGTCCGTTGTTATCGCTCGGCAGGAGGTCTAGCTCCTGCTGAAGCGTGGTAAAGATGTCTGACCCGGATATTTTAATAATATCCGGGTCAGACTCAATACCGTACTCCTCTTCCTCATCGAGGATTGAGAGGATATCATTATATGATGATTTATGACGTTTATATTCTTCAGTTTGTACTTGTATTTGCTCTTCTTCTTCTCTAAAACGTTTAATTGGTTGAATTAACTCAGACATTTTTGCTGTTTTCTATTTTCAAAAAAAATTCAGAGAGTTTTTTTTTTCTTTCTAGAGAGAGAAAGTTGAAGGGATGAGGAGAGAGAAGGGGTATGGGAAGGAATTTATAGAGGGAAAAAATAAGTGTGTTCCGGTCAAAATGGGTGAAATGAAAGAAAAGTGATAATAATATTTTAAATTTTAAATATATTCAAAGGTACAGAAGAGATAGAGATATTCAGATTTCTGATTACTGACAGCAAAAAAAAAAGATTTTTTTTATTTTATTAAAGAAAATAAAAAGAAAAAATATTGGGAGGACAAAGAAAAGTGGGGACCAGTAGCAGTGACGATGTAATGAATAAATAAATATATAATTAATTTAGTTCATCTGAATTGAATTTATTGTTTTTGGAATAAAGTAGTCTAGATTAATGTATAATAATTTAAATAAAAAATTAGCAAATAAAATTAATATCTATAGTCATACTTTTTTTTTAGAATTAATTAAATCAAATTTAAATTCTATGTGAAGACTGAATAATCTAGTGGAGAGAGAATACATAGGACTAATAGAATGCCCATCTACCACTTCATTACGCGGACGGTTAAAGTATTATTTCATAATATATTGTAATTATATTATATTATATATTTATTTAAATAAATATATAATTTTATTATGTTGTTATTCGTCATTACATAATTAAAGTAGAGTACAACGTAGAACTATTATGAAAAGATAAGGAAAAGTAAATATGAAACGAGAAGAAAATATTAAAATAACGATGCAATTACATTAAATTGATCGGTTTATAAAATATTTAGAAGTTTTAAATTCAAAATTAGAATGAACTCAATAAGACCAATAGTAATTGTATTGCTAACTGTCAATTACAGAATGAAATAGTAGTGATAATGAATTGCAGGAAAATTAAAGACACAGAGAAGGAGATGAGAACGACAGAAGAATGGGGATGAGAGGAATACAGAACTATCACATAAAACTTGCCTACTCTAATTCTTATGCTACTGCTTATTTATAGGTATGGTCAACTCTCTTAATTTCTTGCTTCACACTTCCCGTGTTCCATCACTCGGATGCTAAACGAAATCTGTTAACTTTGTTGGATACTTTCTCACTCTTGTACTGCGTCTGACACTTTCTGTTACTTGGGGAATGCTGACCTGGCTGCTATCTCGACTAGGCGTATGCGTAATTTCAATTGAGTTACTGTTCATAACATTACCTCCGACCCCAAAAGGAACCTTGTCCACAAGGTTCATTCCAGCAGCAATCGTGGATGTGTCACTGAGATTTAATGGAGTGATTTGTTGTTCAGGTAGACCTATGCACTTCTTGAGCAACGAAATGTGAAAGACAGGATGAATAGACGCAGCCACTGGTAATTCTAATTTGTAAGCCACTGAACCGATGCGCCGCAATACTTTGAAGGGTCCAAAATACTTCCTATCCAACTTGTGGTGTTTATGTAAGCGTAAGGAATGTTGTTTGTAAGGTTGTAATTTGACATAAGCCCAATCACCAACCTCCAAAGTAACATCTGTGCGTTTCTGATCAGCAAATTTCTTCATACGACCTTGAGCACGCAACAAGTTTGCTTTGAGAGAATGCAAAACCTCATCGCGGTGGAGAAAGAACTGTTCTACGAGTTCATGGGAGCTTCCATCAATCACATAACGAGCTAGAGTTGGTGGGGCACGACCATACAAGGCTTGAAAGGGAGACATACCAGCTGAAGTTTGAAAAGACGTATTATACCAATACTCTGCCCACGGAAGCATACTGACCCAATCGGTTGGCGAATCTGCCACATAACAACGCAAATATTGTTCAACACATTTATTGAGAGCTTCAGATTGACCATCCGTTTGAGGATGGTAAGCAGTGCTCATGGCTAAAGATGTTCCTTGGAGGCGATGAAGTTCCGCGAGACGGAGGCAAGCAAGTCACAAAATCCATTGTGATCTCCTTGAATACCTGCTCAGGAATTGGAAGTGGTTGTAGTAAGCCAGCAGGGTGATGATGGTGGTCCTTCATTTGTTGGCAAACTTGACAAGAGGCTATGAATACCTTTATGTCACGACGCATATTTTTCCAATAAAAATTGGAAGACAAACGATGAAAGGTACGGGCAATGCCCGAATGGCCACCAATGGGCGAAGAGTGGAACTCTTGAAGCAGGTGGAGGCGAAGTGGTGAATCAGCAGGTAACACCAATCGTCCTTTGAAAAATAAGAGCCCTCCTCGATAACAATAACCGGGGAATGCGGAAGGATCATCACGAAGTCCTTGTTGTATAGATATTAATTCTGTATTCTCCTTGTTGTTGAGGCGCAGAGTGTCAAATAACTGGAAAGATTGACTGGAAAGAGCCATTAGTGAAGCAGTCGGTATACGAGACAGTGCATCTGCAGCAAGGTTGTGTTTTCCTGGCCGATAGACAATTTCAAAATCATATCCCACGAGTTTGCTTAACCACTTTTGTTGCTCCGGGGTCTGGATTACTTGACTAGTGAGACTCTTAAGAGCTTGTTGATCAGTGATTATAGTAAAACGTCTCCCTAATAGATATTGGCGCCACTTGCTAACAGAATGAGTGATAGCCAACATTTCACGCACATAAGTGGAAGCATGTTGCATTCTTAGGCATAACTTTTGGCTGAAATAGGCAACGGGATGTCCTTTTTGAGAGAGAACAGCCCCAATGCCCGTCCCAGATGCATCAGTTTCAACCTGGAATGGTTGACTAAAGTCAGGCAACGCTAACACTGGTGTAGAACTGAGACAACTCTTAAGTGTCTTGAATGCAGCCTGAGCATCAGGAGTCCAAGAGTAAGAATCAGTACGCAGTAAATCAGTCAACGGACTTGCAAGCATAGCATAGTTGCGGATGAAACGTCTGTAGTATCCCGCTAACCCCAAGAAGCTACGAACTTCCTTGATATTGCGAGGGTCAGGCCACTGTTGGATAGTGTTTATCTTTGACGGATCCACTGCCAACCCCTGTTGGGATAACACATGACCCAAGTAATCCACGGTCTCTTGCCCAAACGCACATTTGGAGAGCTTGGCGACCAACTGATGTTCTCGTAAAGTGGATAGGACCAACTGAAGATGATCCAAGTGAAGCTTCCAGGAAGGACTATATATCAAAATGTCATCAAAGAAAACCAAGACAAAGCGTCGTAAAAAGGGACGAAACACCGAATTCATTGTGGCTTGAAAAGTGGATGGGGCATTAGAAAGCCCAAACGGCATTACCAAGAATTCATAGTGTCCTTCATGTGTGCGAAATGCAGTCTTTTCAATATCCTCAGGTCGCACTCGAATTTGATGATAGCCAGACAACAAATCAAGTTTAGAAAAATACCTTGCACCATGTAGTTCATCAAATAATTCATCAATGGTGGGAATAGGAAATCGATCCCGTATGGTGACAGCATTCAATGCCCGATAATCAACACAAAAGCGCCATGAGCCATCTTTCTTACGAACTAGTAACACCGGGGAAGAGAATGGGCTAGTACTAGGGCGAATAATACCTTCAGAAAGCATCTCATTCACCAATTGCTCCATGACCTGTTTCTGGAAATACGGATATCTATAGGGCTTTACATTAACAGGTTCAGTGGTTGGAGCCAAATGAATAGCATGATCTTGAAGACGCTTAGGCGGCAGTCCTTGTGGCTTTGTAAAAACGTCCTTAAAGGAGTCTAATAAGGCAGAAATGGCAGGTGGAGTCTCAGGAGAATTTGAAGGTGTGGCCCCAATTAACGGCAAATGATAATAGGTAGCTATAGCATCAGTGGCGCACAAGCGTCGTAAACACTGAAGTTGGACCGGCTGGATATCAATAGAAGACTCGCCTTTCCAGCTAAATTGTTGTCCATTTAACTCAAATTCAAATATCCGCTGACCATAATCAGTAACAACACGCCCCAAAGTAGCAAGCCACGAAACCCCTAAGGCAATGTCGGAGCCATGCATCGGCAAGACAAAGAAGTCCATAGTGAGAAGACACCCCTGAATCATTAAAGGAACTTGGCGGACAATTCCATTACACGGAAGACGTTGGCCACTGCCCACCATAACAGAGAATGGGGAAATAGGCTCTACTGCTAAGTGAAGGAAATTAGCCACACGAGTTTGAATAAAATTGTGTGTGCTGCCATTATCGAGCATAACTTGCACTGATGATCCCTGAATGTAACCAGTAAAACGGATAGCAGAAGCAGCATCACCACCAGCCATAGCGTGGTATGAGATACTGGACGAATTCATCACCTCAAGATGTTGAAGCTCATCAGCCAACATTTCATCAGTCAAAGAAGAATCAGTGAAAAGGTCTTGCACCTCTGGTTCACATTCAAGCAATAATAATTGCAGGGGAGCTTTACATTTATGACCAGCAGAGTATTTTTCATCACAGCGAAAACATAGCCCCTTTTCTCGGCGTTGCTGGATCTCCATCGGTGAGAGACGCTTAATGGGAAGTCGATTGCGGTTAACATTGTGTGAGTAAGGACTGGGGTTTGGTAGAAGAGGTGGAGAATTTGTGAAGGCCGGCTTAAACGACCCACTCCGCTCCAACAAAAGTCGTTGTTCATGAGTATGGGCCAATTCAAAAGCTTCATCCAATGTTTTTGGTTTATGGACCAGAACAGCGGTTTGAATATCTGCTCGAAGACCCGAAGTAAACAACGGAACCAACCAAGAGTCTGGGACGTCAGTAGTCTCATTAGCAATAGACTCAAATTGAGCCTGAAAATCAGATACAGTAGAAGTTTGTCGGAGTTTGGATAAACGTCCCTCTGCTGGAAGCAAGGTACGTTTATGAAATCTACTAGTTACTTTCAAAGCAAAATTAGCCCAATTGCTCAATTGTTTGTTCCGAAATAACCAGCGGTACCATTCACGGGCCTCACCATCCAAATAGAACGAAGCTAGGGATAATTTATGATCCTCAGAAATATTATAAAAATCAAAATACCTCTCTGCCTGAAAGACCCAGCTCTCGGGATTATCACCATAAAAACGAGGCATCTCAACAGAAGCTGGTTTATGTCGCATGGATGGAATGAGTGGAGCGCCGGTCGGAGCCGCCACATCAACTGCCTGGGAGTGCGAAGTATTAGCCACCTGAGACATCAGATCCAAGAGCAATTTTTGTTGCCCAGCAAAGGCCTTAGTGAGATCTGCAACCGAGGCCGACAACTCAGAGATCTCTCTTGATGGAACCACCGACGAGGATGACTGAACAATGGTAGGAACATTGGAACTTGAAAAACCAGTCATGGAGCTCGAGCAATGAAAGCACCAATAGAATGAACTCAATAAGACCAATAGTAATTGTATTGCTAACTGTCAATTACAGAATGAAATAGTAGTGATAATGAATTGCAGGAAAATTAAAGACACAGAGAAGGAGATGAGAACGACAGAAGAATGGGGATGAGAGGAATACAGAACTATCACATAAAACTTGCCTACTCTAATTCTTATGCTACTGCTTATTTATAGGTATGGTCAACTCTCTTAATTTCTTGCTTCACACTTCCCGCGTTCCATCACTCGGATGCTAAACGAAATCTGTTAACTTTGTTGGATACTTTCTCACTCTTGTACTGCGTCTGACACTTTCTGTTACTTGGGGAATGCTGACCTGGCTGCTATCTCGACTAGGCGTATGCGTAATTTCAATTGAGTTACTGTTCATAACAAAATTGAGAAAAAAAATTATTTTTTATTGAAAACGTTACCATTAAATTATTTTTAATCGAAATCTACACAAATAAAAAAAGGTTAGTAAAGAGTTGGCTTTTATTAAGTTCACGAGTATTCGGCTTGTGGCTTAGTTGTCTGTTTCTTTTTTCACATTATAAGCAATTTGTTGAGACAATTTTGTCCTTTTCTATTATTTCTTTTCTAAAAATAAATAAATAAATGCATTTAGGTATTACATAGCTCTCTCTATCCTAAGTGTCATTTTCTAAATAAATTTGTACCAAAAAAATTTATATATTGATTTTTTTTTCCTACTTAACGTTAATATGAAGAAAATTACAACTAAAATTATGGAATTTAAATAAATTTATAAAAATAATTTAAAAAACATAACAAAATATTTAAATTTTAAAATTATGTATCTAAACAAACGATTAT
The DNA here is from genome assembly GCA_022817965.1 of Solanum lycopersicoides. NCBI lineage: Eukaryota > Viridiplantae > Streptophyta > Magnoliopsida > Solanales > Solanaceae > Solanum > Solanum lycopersicoides. The sequence goes on along the minus strand of CM040622.1, from coordinate 2,679,826 downwards.
ATATTAATTGAATTTTAAAAGATTCTTATGACACGTACACTACACAAAAGTACATGGAACAAACAAGTACATTGAGTTAAAAGGTTATATGAAGTCTTCATCTTCTTTTTTGCTTTTTTCACAATCAATAAATATATATTAGTAAGTAATATTATTTTTAAAAAATATATAAATTTTAACTACTAAATATTTTATTTCTTAAAAGAGGTGCAACACAAGTACTGAAAAAAATAAAAGAGGACTACTAATGGCTCGTAAAAATATTTAAGTTCGGTATAATAGATAACATCAAATAAATGAGCTAAGATCGATTTTTTCTGTCAACGTTTTTTAATCGAGCGAATTTGAATTATCATCAGATTGAGATATACTTTTGAAAGCATATCTGTATATTATTTTTTCTTTTAATATATTGAATAGAAAAAGTGAAAGAACACAGGTGACATGCATGCTAATTGACAGAACTAAGCAGTAAAACTAAAAGTAAAGTAAAGTAACACAAAATTAAAAATAAAAATAAAGATTATAAAATAAATATTGTATAAAAACTGGTTAAAAGCCAGTTCCCGACAAAAGATTTGAGAATCAAAATATTTTTTCTTTTATTTATATTTTCTTGGCTCGAATTTCAAGGTAAATTAAAAAAAATGTACTAGTGTCTAGTTTCATAAAGACTTCACAAATCTCCATGTGCAGTAAAAAAGAATTTGTAATCCAAACTATTTTTTATTTGTTTATTTAATTTTAATAAAGCACATTAAAAAAATTTATTTTGTAAGTCACTTATATATTTATTTCTGTTTTATACACTTTTATACATAATTTTTAATTCATTTGTAGATGGCGAATAGATCATAGTTCCTTCTTGGGAAAAGTAATTTTAAATTAAAGGAATATAAAATACAAAAATATCGAAGTCTTTATAGTTCAATTGATTAAATATCTAAAAGTTTGAATATCGGGGAAGAAAAGGTGTATGTACACCTTATCAGTGTTTCATAAAGATAGAAATATTATTTTCAAGAAATTTCGACCTAAATATAACTCCTCTTTTAAAATATAAGATTTTAATGTAGCAATATATATTATTAGAGTATTTTTCATGGAACGTCTAAAATTTAAATATTAAGTATAAAGTATCTTTGATCAAGACTCAGTGATGGAATCTGAATTTTCAATAAAGGGTTTAAAATTCGTAGAAATAAATAGACGGAGTAATCGAATGGAGTTCGACATCTAATATATACAAAAAATATTATTTTAATCATATATAATAGTATAATTTTCTGTCGATTCGAACCCTCTTGCACCAAGATGACTCCGCCTTTGTCAAGATCATTTTAAATTAATCGAATTTCAAAAACGAATATAGGGAGAAAAGCATAATAAATTAGAAAAAGTACAAGCGGCTACGAGTCTTTATTGCAGTAGCATCTTTCCTTCTTTGTACTCTACTAGGGTTACCATAACAAAACGAACGGTGGAGATTCAATCTTGAGACTTCCAATGGACGGTCACGATGATATTTTTTTATTTATTTATGGAGTCGAATTTTATTTTTATTTTTCTTGCCGACGTACGTGGATCTAAAAAACTAAAATGCAGGTAGATTCATTGAGGGAACACACAAAATGAGGAAAAAATATTTTAAAATTATTTTGAAGAAATAGAATGAAAATAATTCCTCTTGGCTTAATTTAATTAAGAGTTAAAAAAAGGTTATGTTAGAATATGAATAGGTTTATACAATCCTATTAGAATAGGAATAGTTTATACAATACTATTAAAATAGGAATAGATTTATATAATCCTATTAGAATAAGAATAGGACTAGTAAATAATATCCTATTTGGTAAAGGATTGTATTCTATGGTGTATAAATAGGGTCTCATGTAATAATGTAGATACAACAACAATTCAATATTATTTTTTCCCTATATTTCTCACATGGTATCAGAGCCTCTACGATCTTGGTAAACAATCAAATAGCTTCAGCTGTCGTCGGGCGGCTATTACTCATATATGCCGCCCGTTCGGCCAATGATTATGTTAGCAAAAGTTGGGTCACCGTGTATCTTTCTAGTGACTATTTTCCTATATTTAATTTTGTAGCACCGTCCCATCTTTCCGGTGATTACTTTTTCATATTTAATTTTGTAGCACTGTCCCATCTTTCCGGTGACTACCTTTTTTTGCATATCTGATTTGCGTAGCACCGTTTCGTCTTTTCCGGTGACTCCTCAAATCTGATTTGCGTAGGGTTGTGCCATCATTCCAATCCTACCTACATAATTTCTCTTTTTCATTAGGGTCGTGCCATCATTCCGACCCTACCCATATTATTTCTCTTTTTTTGTCAATGGGGTCGTTCCAACTATCCTATATAATTTCTATTTTCTAGTTGGGTCGTGACATCATTCCGACCCTACCTATATAATTTTATTTCTTAGATTGTGACCATTTTTAGCCATCAAATCTAATACTACGGCATATGAGCATGTTCCAATAATTATTTTGGTGACTTTCTTATTTAATATTAACTCATCTATTGATGCCAACATGATCCATATACTTTATATTAGATTTGAGCACTTCATTGCTTAGGGGGAGTTTAGTAGCCTTGTATGTCGATTGTGTTGTGTCATCGATTGTGCAGATCACTCTATGGTCTAGAACAATTTTTTCTCAAGCTTGGGTTGGGAAGTTCAACACCAACATTATGAATCAAATTCAGTATTTCATGCGAAGATTAAGCACATTGAGATTTACTGGCATTATGCATCAAATCCAGTATTTAATGAGAAGACAAGCACATTAAGATTGACCGTCAATTTTGTGAAGTCTGCAAATATCTCACCAAGCCCCTCATCAGTCCCCGTGTTAATTACATTTGTAACAAGCTAGGTGCATGAATTGTACGCACTAGCTTGAGGGGGAGTGTTAGAATATGAATAGGTTTATACAATCCTATTAGAATAGGAATAGTTTATACAATACTATTAAAATAGGAATAGATTTATATAATCCTATTAGAATAGGAATAGGACTACTAAATAATATCCTATTTGGTAAAGGATTGGATTCTATGGTCTATAAATAGGGTCTCATGTAATAATGTAGATACAACAACAATTCAATATTATTTTTTCCCTATATTTCTCACAGGTTAAAAATAAATTTAAATTATTCTTAAGTTTTTGAGTGTCATATATGAATTGTTGAAAACTATAATTTTCTGAACTATCATATAGTAGTTAGTGAAATATATTCCGACTACAATATCGATTATCTTCATTTTCATCTTTTTATCATGGTCTCATCCATGTTAGGACATCGAGATCTCCATGGAGGAGCCATGATTTTTAGTTAGACGATTCAAAATCTGTAGAAATTGGCACACGAAGTCGTCCAAGAGGGTTCGACTATATACACATTAAAAAATATTTTAATCATCTATAAATAATATAATTTTCGTCGAAAGGGATTCGGATGAACCTCCTTAGGACATGATGGCTTCGCCCCTGAAGATCTCTGACTTGAAAAGGGAGAATTTAGAGTTCTAAAGAAGTTTTATACGGCAACAAATAAAATTGTAATAATATAGGTCAAATGGATAAAAGTTTAATGGATAAACGTAACTAGAAGTATTTTTGAACAAATATTTGATGCAGTCAATATTTATGTGGCTTTTGATAGTCTTTAATTGATAATTCAAGTATAAAAAATTCACAAAATTTTGATTGTTTAGATATATTAAAATTAATAAAATAAATAATTTAAATATATTTTTAACTCTTTAATTAATCTTTTAATAAGATAAGTTTTGAAACTAACAAACTTGGAAATATTCGAGATTCTACGCTACGATTATAAATCAATTACGTACGCAATATGCTTGTTGACGCTCATGGTGGATTGATGTGATATCAACAAATAGTTACTTTACTATAAATAATTTAAAATTTAAAATATAATTAAATTTATCTTCATAATATTCAATTTATTATTTAAAAAAAACTTTTTAATCACATCATTTAAATCATAAAATTTGAATCTCTTCTCATAATTTTAACGTCGTATACAATTAAAGTGTATCTTAAATGAAATAAAAGTAATCGTCTTTAAATTTATCTTAGAAATTTACACTTTATTTAAAAGTTATTTAAGATAATTTATAATCAAATAAGTATATATGATTAATATAAAATATTTTAAAATTTTAAATTTATGTTTAATTAGATAAAATTCTTTTCATTCCAATTAATATGATATAATTCTTCTGAACTTTAATTATTTTAAAAAAAAAAGATTTTACAAATATCAAAAACTACTCTTAGGCAAAATAAATACTTAAATACAAAGACACTTAACTTGGCATACTATTAATAGTATCACTAAATATTTCTTAAATAAAGAAGTATGCATTTTTCTTGGCATGTTTAAAAAAAAATATGTCATATAAATTATTTTCGAGCACAAATATTATCTCAAAATATTTTTTTTTTTTAAAAATGCATTGGTAGTTGAGTTGATGTGACATACAAATGCCTTGAAAACCCCTCCAACCAAGCAGGGTGGGTGGGTAGTGTAATTAGACAGTTGTTAAATCCTCTCAAGGGACCCTCTTTCTATCTTCTCATCTTTATTTTGACACGATATAATTGTATGACCACTTCTACTCACCTCCAAACAAAAATATCAAGTGGCACAACTAAGTTTTCGAGTCGTTCAGACATGTGATATGAAATTATGATATTAAATTAACGTTTAAATACATAGTTAAATAATAATTTAGAGCTTTAACAAAAAAAGGTCATACTTTGTATGATGAGATTATTCATACCACATGAAAAAATCATAAAGTTATTATTATTTTCGGTTAGGAATTTTTTATTATTATAAATTTACTTGTATTTAAAAATTTGTAATCATAAATATTTATAATAAACGAAACATGAATATATGTGATTTATCATCGTGTCGCGTCGTCTTAAGATATTCTGAATTATGACACCTTGTTTATAAAATATGAATATGTGTGATTTATCATTGTATCGCCTTAAGATATTTTGAATTATGATACCTTAATTTATAAAATATATCTTTGCTCATTTTTGGTTAAACATGTAAAGGAATCAAATTATTATTATTTTGATAGTTTTCAAACTTTGAAATTTTTTTGTTTTTGAGAAAAGAAATTCAAATTTTATCAAAATTGAACTTCAAACTTCAAATTAATCTTATTTCAAGTCATGTCTCTATATATTGATCCTGAAGAAGCTTTTATAGTCAATTACATATTTGAAAATTACATAAAAAGTACTACTAGTCATTATAATTAACAATTCATAATATTTAATATTTAGAAGATATATATAAAAACAATATTTAATTTTCAATATTTAAACGATATCAAAGAAATTAAAATGAACATCCTAGAATTTTCTTTTTCTTTAGAAACTTCAACATTTTTGAATTGAAATAATCAAACAAATGACCACAAAACAAACTTATTTTTCCATTCAAGTCAACAACCACAAATTCAAGTTGTGTTGGAAAACAATTCCACGCTCTTAATACTTTTTTCATTAATTTCTTAGGTCATCCAAAATAATTGTTTACTTAAATACCAGGCAATTAAACTTTTGAGTCACTTTCATCTATACCCCCCCAAAAAAAGCTACCAATAATTTCATTATTTTGTTGAATTGACATATAAAAATTAATGGACAATATTTTTTTCGACAACAAAAATCTTAAGTGAATGTTTGATATGTACGATTGGTCAGTAGCAGATATAGTTTTTCTAGCTATATAGTCATCTGAAATAATAATTATCGATGGAAAGTATATATATATAAAAATTTATTAAAATTATTAGGTATGAACTTATTGTATAAATAGTAACAAATTTACTATTGAAAATCTTAAAAATTAAATTTATAAAAATTAAATCTTGAATCTGTATTTATGATAGGATTGAAAAGGTGAGACATATAATTCTTAACAAAAAAGACAAAGTTCTAGCACATGAAAAAAGAAGTGGAGAATCACTATTGATCCTGTTATAAAAGGTGGGTGGAGATACAATAAAAATATCTATGAAATAATCATAGATTGAATTTTTGAGGGGAAATTAAATCAATTATTTCTGTAAAGAAAAAGCTAAAGAGGCACTAATCATTCACTTCAAATAATAATTCAACATTGACCTTCATTTAAAATGTTTAGATGATAGGTAATTAGGATTGTTTGGTATGAAAATAAGTAAGAATTATAACACGACAATTTAATAATTATAATAAAAATATTTAATAAATGTACTTTTATTAGTACTAGATTTTTTATCTATTGAATTGTAAGTTGTATACATGTAATTACTAAGTATATATATTACTAAGTATATAAATTCGTATACAATTAATTCGAGTTTAAATATTGTATTTATATATTAAATTTCTCTCTCGCTTTATACAACATAAATTGTTATACATTGCATCATGTATAAGTTGTGTTTGTATAAAGCGAAACATAGAGAGAAAAAAAAGAAAATTAGGTAGGAGAAAATTTGTATTTGAATAATTATAAGTGTATAGGAGGAGATATAAGTATTCATATTTTATATACAATTCTCTCTCGCATTATAGAAACTCAACACACAATTTATATATTTTTATTTGTATAACGTGGGAGAGGCGAGTGAGAGATGATTAAAAAAAGGAGAGTGCCAAGCGAGATTCAGGGGAGAAAAGCGAATAACAAGAAGTTTGTTCCAAATTAAAATTCAATGAAATGGTAATTATAACAATTATTTCAAATTAATGATTTGCTATAAAACACAACTTCTCCATATATATAAAAAAATGTCTCGTGACTCATGACTCATGACTTTGAAGCTTTACCAAGTTTTGTATACTAAAAAAATAAGAGATTAAATCAAAACCAAACTTAAATAATAAAATAAGAAACTTTTGAGCAATCAAGAGTAGTAATTTTTCGTTTCTTTCATATTCATGATGTTTGGATCGATTTTCACACATTTTTATTAATTTTGCGAGATAATATATCATCTTCCACTAATAATAAATACTAAATAATTGTATCTGCTAAGGTTATAATATATGAGAAAAGACATGTTGTACATAAAACATAAATATGCTTCTTAACTTGACTACAACGAATAAATATGCCCTCCAACTTTGAGTGTGTAGAAATAGACACTTAAATTTATATAAAACTGGACAAGTAGACACACTTGTCCTACGTGGCACAATACACATAGGATACCACATAGAAATAAATTTTTCATGTAGAGTGTCATGCAGGATGAATGTGTCTATTTGTTCAATTTTATACAAGTTTAAGTGTCTACTTGTGCACATCTAAAGTTGAAGGTCATAGTTATCCGCTGACACCAAATTAAGGGTTATGTTTATATATTATATCTTCTCGTGTTATTGAAATTTGAAGTAGAGACTTGATAGTTCTCAACTCATTTCATTAAAGATATCCGTTATAATTTTTTCTGGTGTAAAAAAAGGAAAAGAAAAACAACTTTGAACCCTCCAATGAAATATTTCTTAATAAAGTATTTAGAGGAAGTATTTGACCACATCGAAGAGCTTTCCAATGAGTTCCAAACATCGATCTAACAACTCTAATTGTTTATGTAATTATTAATTAGGTTGATGTGTGTGTATGTGTAACTTGTAAGTTTCTTTATTTTTTTCCTTCTTTTGTTAGTATTCTTTTTCGAGGCTTTTTATTCGGTGTTTACAGTTCATATTAGAGTTCTGACTAAATTTGAATCGCACATTGGAGAGCCCATTTGAAAGTGATGCGCCCAACAAGAATTTTTCCATATCCAAGGCTCGAACTCGAGACCTCTGATTAAGAATAAAACACTATCACTAGTGCACTACATCATGTTGATAGTAAGTATTTCTTATTATCTTCTTTTTTCTTCCTTTTTATAGTTTAACTACATCATATTATATATATATATATATATATATATATATATATATATATATATATAACCTTAGACAATTAAAAAGACTTGTATGATGTGCTTAATAAAACCAAAAATTCTTTATGATTTTTGATAAGTAAATAAAAAATATTATTAAAAAATATTTTTATATAATTTAAATAAATATTACCGGGGAAGGAAGACTAGGGTTGGGTGAGGCAGAGGTTGAGGGTGGGTGGTTGAGTTGATGGAGTGCTAGAATAAACAACGTGAAATGTTTATTTATGAAATTTATTATTCTTTTTAAGGAAGTCATTTTTTGTTAATGAAAAAAAATTAAATAATATTTTGATCATACATAAAAAATTATTTAATATATATATATATATAATTTTGTACCAAACACACCTTTAATTTAGGTGAATTTTCTAAGGGAAAAATGGACAATATAAATGAACTACTTGAGCATCTCCAAACTTTGAAATTTTAAGAATTTCATGCAAAAACTCCATCATTTATTACATTGTTGGAACTTGTAAAAATCATATTTCATATCATAATACTAAACGTGACATAAGATTGTAGAAGGAGATAATTTCAAATTTGAATTCTTCAATCTTTATTTTATTTTTTCTCTAGACGAAATCATTGAAAGAAACAACCATGACACTCTTAAGTTGTTTTCGATGGTCGAGTTTAGATTTTTAGTAAGAGTTTAAAATCTGTAGACAAAATACATGAAATAATTGAAAGGGGGGCAATATTTTATATATATATAAAAATAATTTTAACCATGTTATATTTTCTACAGAATTCAACTAACAATATGCTACCCGCCCTTGTTCGTTCCTATTTAAATTCAAGTCGTATGCTTATAAATTATTACTTCCTCCGCTTCAAATAAGTGTTGTTAATTTAGTTTAAACACACTTTTTAAGAAATTACCCATTCTTAAAAAATAAGAAGTGTTTTAATTTACGTAACCCCAATAAAATAAAGTTAATTAATAGTTCTTAATTATGCAAATAAAGATAGTTTTAAATTAAGTTAAAACATTATTTATTTTTAATATAATAAAAGAATTAAAATATCACTTATTTTAAAACCAACTGAATTTATTCATTCTTACAAATGAAATTAGGAACTTCTAATTAAAAAGAATGAAATATTTTTTATTCCATCTCAATCAAAACCTAACACCTCGAGAATCTCGAAAATTTATCTATTTATTTTACAAGTTATTAGACATCAATTTGGAAAAAATAAATTAGTAGTTCAATAATGGCAAGTTAATATTTCAAGAAATATATATAAATATTCTGTCGATACGTCATAGCATTCGTATACAACTTTACATTTGTTTATGTGACCTAATTTACATGTAAACAAATCCATATTAGTATGGCAAATTAAATTAATAGAAAAAGATCACAAATAGTTTGAACGTTTTTTTTTATCTATTGAATCTCAATTATCTTAATATTGATTTTTGTTTAAAATGTCTTCCTTTTTTTTAATCTATTAAATCTCAATTATTTTTAACGTTAGTTTTTGAATTTAAAACACTATTTTTATAAATGGAATTATGAGAAACCCACAATAACACCAAATAAATAAATTTGTATAAGTCAAATCATTTATGTGGATCAATAAATTATAAATCAATACCACCGATTTAATTAAAACTTCAAACACACATATTTATATATATCGTAATTCCTTGCTTAGGAAACAAGAGAGTGAATTATTTGGGGACAAGTCATGATACCAAGCAAGATTTATTAAAATAAATATTATTATTGGGAAGTGCTCTAAGAATGAATTTAGTTTCATGTTTTTGTCTAGATACGTTATTGATTTATATATTCGTCTTTATTTCTTTTTAAGATTAAAAAAGGGCAAAATTGTATACGTGGAAGGTTGTTGTTTCAACCTCTAATTACATATAGTAAATAAATAAATAAAGACAAAATTTAGAAATAATTATTTTATAACTATTTCACGAGAATTAAGTATATAGTATTTGACTAGTATACTAAACTATTTTTTAAGTCTCAATTTATATGTATATTTTATTTTTAGTGTCAGTTTTATTAATTATTTTAAGTTAATTGAAATTAGACCAATTCAACTTTTTAAAATTACAGATAGTACAATAAATGTTATAAATTATAGTGTTTTTTTTCACACCTATATATTATTAAAAAAAATACAATTTAAATTAATGTCAAATAATACATATATCAAATTTCAAAAAATAAAATGTCGCGCATAAATTATAACAGGAAAACCATCATTTTGGACGTATGGCTTCCAACTACCATATCCATGTACAGGGGGCGGAGCTACATTACATTAAGGGGGTTCATCCGAACCCATTCGGTAAAAAATTATATTATGCATACTTGGTTAAAATAAATTTATATGTATATATAATAGATGTTGAACCCGCTTGAGCTATCTATTTCTACATATTATGAACTCTCTTATTAAAAATTCTGATTCCGCCTCTTTCTGTGTACATCCACCATCCTCATTGTATAGAAAATCATATTAATTTTAATACATAGATATAATCTCTTTAATCGAAACAACTCCTGAAATTAAATGATATTCGATAGACTTGATGTGAATCGCAATTATGATTCAAATGGGAAGTTATTATGTGAATAATAATAATAAATGATTAATTTCAGCTTCATAATATACAAAACCAAAAATTTGTACATTAATGCATGTCTGTGATTCAAATTAATGAGCCCTACATAAACCAATAATTAAGGATCTTTATAGTATCTAAAACTCCACATGAAGAGATTAATAATCCCTTAATAGCTAAGACACCCTGGATTTGTTCCCTTGATTATTAAGTTAAAAGATTATTTATATATATATTCAAAGACAATAATTATACCAGATCCAAAAAATAATGTTGATCTAAATGAAGAAAACATCATCAAAAGTTTTCCAATAAAAGAATTGGAGATATATAGTACAAAGTACAACAAATTGGCCATGTGCTTGTGACCTAAAATATTTATGAATAATTCATATAAGGAACTATTAGGGACCATAATATATGGTCATGAAGAAATAAAAAGGCATCAATATAATGACATGCACGTGGTACGTGAACCTATTTTTCCACCCTTTTAATGGCTTATAGTAGGTGTGTCAAATATATATAACTCAAAAATAAATAATTTTTTTAGTCTAAACACTGATAAATTTGATGCGAATTATTAATTTTATTTTTTCATGTAGTTGATCGCTTTAAAACTCCTTTTTTACTTGACTAGTTAAACTTGAATACATATTCGATTTTATAATATGAGTGAAATACACCGCTTAATTCTCACCAAGTTTAGAGGTGTTTTCCAACACTTTTCTCGACTTTTTATTAAGAGTTTCGTACTCTTATAAGAGTTTGAGACTACCTGCTATGTTAAATGATAGATCAGAGATATATCTAAGTTTAGTTATTCAAATTGAAGGGTATATTTTAAGAATGTCAATAGTTCACAGACGAATTAATAATTCGCGCCAAATTTAAAAATATTTGCAATATTTCTCTTTTTGAAATTTTATGAGTTGGACGCCAGATAAACTTATTTTTAATCATTCTAGCTAATATAATTCACTTTCGATGTGATTTTACTTTAGTGTAATATTAGGTCATTAGCACTTTTTTTCCTCCGAACAACTTATTTTATAGGTTATAAATTTATATTTTTACATCATAATATCTTACAAATTATATTTTACATTCTTAAAAAAAACTCACGCCTTTGCTGGAATTAATTAAGTTCAATTTGCTAAGGAATTGCTTTAAAAAGAATCGCTTATTTAAGAGGCAATCACTTTTCTTGTACCATGTAACTTCAAATTGTTTCTAATAAAAGAAGATTTAAAAATCGCGAATTAAAATAAAAAAAATTAATTAATAATTAAATATTATATCACTTTAAGGTATAAGCTTGTTGGTTGTTTAATGCACTATACATATTTCTCGTTTCATATCAATAGTAGTAGCATTAATTTTTTCATAATTTTTTGTTATGTTTTTTTTTATTACCTGTTATTTCTTGTGCTTCGGCTATACTTATGGTAACCTATCTTTCAGAATGGTGTGAAATGTTTTTCCTATTACAATTTATGCTTTTAGTATACGTTATATGAGTCGATGGTAATTTGATTTTTTTTTTAAATATTTACTAATGTGAAAGTTCTCTATAGTTTTTATTCTCTTCAAATTTCATTGAATATACGTTGTAAATATTTAGAAATTCATATTTGTTATAGTATATTGTTTCATTCAAATTGAATCGAAGCAATTTGAAGAAGATGATATTACTAAAAAAAACTCTGAACTTGGTTGGATAATTTATTTTAGTACTTAAATTATACAGACGTTTAAATATCCTTAACCTTTTTGAAGTAATTTTTTCACCCTGGGACTATAAGACCACTCTCATCCCACATATCATAGCCACGTAAGCGCCACATCATAACCATGTAGACACCGTGTCATTAATTTTTATTTCTTTTTACTTTAATCACTATTTTTTCTTAAACACTTTTTAAAATTAATTATATCAATTGATTAATTTATAAATGCATGCGCCCCACCCCCTCACCCCCCATCCCCCTTGTTTTTCACCATTATTCCAACCTTCACTACTTTCTTTTCTTCTTCTTCATTATTCAACAATTTTTTAAGTTACACTAAAGAAAAAATTCACTATAATATGCACATTATCTTCTCCGTACCCCTCTTAACGAATTTACCCACTGGATAATGGATTTCTTTGAAAGACAATTTTTTCTTGACAACTCAAATAAGAGATGGAGATTGCATAAGAAAGTTGATCCAAAAAAATATAAATTTTATGAGAAATGTTATGAATGGATCTAGAAATCAAAATAGGTCACTCAAAATTTAAGAAAGTTTATATTTGCCAAATCGATACCAATAATATAAAGTGAAATCGACGTCAATAACATGACATTGATATTGAATTTTACGGATTAGTAAAAGACTACTAAAATGAAAGTAGGGTATACAGATGGGGATGAAAGATGTTTGAATGGAGAAAAGATGTGTATTGAGGAAGACAACAAAATGTAAAGAAAAAAAATTAAAAAAAGTAAAAAGGGGATCCACTAATTTCGTTTATCTCTTATCAGTAAATTGACATATTTTAAAGATTTAATATTTAAAAATAACTATTTAAATTAATTATTTTATATGTGCCAATAAAAAAACGCCATGTGTAGGGCTTTAAAATTTTAGCTTTTCTTTTTTATGTTTTCTCGCAAGAGTACACTAACTCTCTCTGCTACATCATTGCTTAGGAGGTGTTTTAATCACTTGAAAGATATTAAGAAAAGTATTTATATACCCGTATAGTTAACGTGCTAAAATAAATTATGTTATCAAGTTTAGAGGGATTTTTATTTGTTTTTTCATCAAATGCAACAAATATCCTTTTTAATTAACGTTAAGAAATCTTTTTAAAAAATTAAAGTAAACCGATTAGTCATCGCTCAATCGATTTCAACTCAACTATTCCAATTCATGTCTATCACTCATTTTCTCTTTTGTGATTTTCCCAAACAATATAGAATTTTTTTTCCTTGATTTTTTCTTTTTTGGTGGGGTGGGGTTTGAGGGGTTGTTTTCATTGTGACAACATGTAGTACAAAATTAATAACCAATTAATCATTAGATTATGGTGATCTGGAATTAACAGTTAAAGTATTTATTTAGAGTCTCAATTATATTTTAAAAATTCTGTTATAAGTTAACATAATGCCTTACTTCTAAACTACTTGGCAAATGGGCCATTTTTATTTTTATTTTTATTTATGGAGTGTCGGTTGTATATTTGAATTTGAGCATTTTATTTTATTTTATTTTGGTACACAATTTTGCATTTCAATGATGTTATATTTTGGCTTATTATGATGAATTTTCATGAGTACTATTTTATATTTATTTGACAAAATTTATGGATGATATACGATTGGAGTTAGTTTCTCAATAATTAAATAGTTTTTAAATAAATAATTCTTCATTAAATAATTATTATATTCTGAAATAATTATTTTCTATAATAACATATTATTATTATTATTATAATGCGTAACACTTTGCAACCACACGAGTTTCTCTATGAATTTCTTAGAAGCTAACATTCTTAAATTTTACTATAAAACTTCATATAAATTGATATAAATATAACTGAATAATCATTATAGACACAATTGATACGTAGTGTGAAAGTATTTTACTAATTGATAACATTGAAAATATGACAAATTACTTATTACATCTAATTAATCTACATTGACTAGTGATTTGGAATCAAAACCACTTGCAAATGGCCCCCATTTTATTTTATTTTTAATTAATGTGTCGGTTGCTTGAAGTTTATAATTAGATTTTGTTCGTGCTACTAGGTTGTAAATTTGTGATTATGAAATATTAATATTAATTAAGAAAACAAATTATAGATAAAAAATATGCAATCGTGCCAAATCATTCCAAGGTTAATTATTAGTACATTAGTTTAGAGTACACATGGGAATGTCAAATAGGAAGTCTTCAAGAATTTTGTGGTGGTTGTAATTATGGAGTAAATATTAACAAAATTAATTTGAAATTAATTAAATTATTTGACCAATTTGGAATATTTTATATCTGGCTTACACCCTTCAACTTGTGTAACCTAGTTTTAATGTTAAATACTAAATAATTATGGAAAAAGGTGGAGCGCCGGAGCTAACGTATAAGTTTAGTTAAATTTAGTAACTTTTACGAAATTTGTTGATATTATTAAAAACTCAATAACTTACAAAACAATAATTAATATCTCGAACTTATAAATTTTAAATTACGATTCCGCCTCTGAATAAACGACATAAGTCACAACATGAAGATATAAGGTTACAAAAGTGTACCGCGCCCAATAAGGTTGAAATAATTTCTAATTAATCTAATATTAACAACGCCATTAAGTTTGAAGTTTAGGTTTTGTGACATTACATTTCCTAACTTATACCCTAATTAAAAAATGTTGAAGATAATCTTGAGTTAATTATTTTATTATAGTCATTTAAATGCAGCACAAACCCAAATTGAACCGCAATTAGTGGAAAGAGGAACCTTTTGAGCTTAATTAGCATTATTAGATGGCCCTAGACTTGTCATATGACAACATTATTCTATGCTTTTGTCCTAAAATTTTCCATGATTCCATGTTGACTTGTCTAACATGATAATTAAGGTTCCTCTTTTTAACGAGTATCTGATATTTCACATCAGCACAGATGATTTTTTCCCTTCAAAACATTAAAAAAATAAAAAAATTATTCACCATATCGTAATAAAATAAAACATAACAAAATTCTCAATTTAAAAACCATGAAAGGGTAAATCTCTAATCAAAGCGTTTAGCGTCTTATGATGTTGTTTGCAATAAATTTTAAATATATAGAAAATAAATAAACCATAAAAATAAAATATGAAGAAACATGATTTTATTCATCAAGATAGATTGCGAGTACAATTCTGTTGATCTCTTGATTCTACTCTCCTAATATTTATCCATGATTCGAGGGTCGTTAGTGGCGTATTTGTCGAACTAGGATGATTTAGATTTGACCTCTTTATATGAATAATCCATCAGTTTGCGGAGTATTCGAGATCTTGATATCTTTATGAAATTTCTGAGATGCCTTTTAAGGGAATTTAGTACCCTTTATATAGCCATAAATTAGGGTTTAGGCTTGAGTAGCCTCCAAGAATCTTAATTTGAGTTGAACACAATTTGTAGAGTCCAACTCGAATCGAATGTATCTTGTAGAGTCTCACAAAATTTTAGTGTCTACAGATGCCACGTGTCCAACAAGTGAACTTGTTTTATCAAGGAAAAAATGACCATATTTGTTCTTAAACTATAGGAATAAATTTTAAAATTAACCCTAACTATAAAAGTTGGATTAATCTAGACTATTTTGCACGATTTAAGAACAAATTAAAACCTTTACTAAAGTGTATAATATTTATCGTCAATTGAGAAAAATCAAATTGTTAATATCTAAATTTATACCGAACTTTAGATTATTGAACCATCATACTCCAATATCCACTTCTCATTTTTTTTAATTCCTCAACAATTAATTGTATCTCTTTTTGATAGTGGACAATTATCTGATTAAGAAGAGAGGGAGCAACATAATGACTAATCAACAAAATAGGATCTGAGATCTTTAATCAGAAATTTTGAGTTTGAGTAGTAAGAATTAAAAAAAATCTCATTATTAAAAGCGACATCTCCAAAAATGAGTTCCACATACTATAACACATGAATCCATAGTCAATCAGACTATAATATCAGTACCAGACACCGTAAGCAAATTAAATAAATGAATGATGATTGATCACAACATAATGATAAGTACCAACTATTGAAATCTCATCAAGATCACAAAATATACTATTTTTTTAATAAAAAAATGGAAGCAAATGTTTTAAATACGTGTAAATAGTTTAAGTAATTGTCAACTAAGCTCTTATCTATGATTTTACTGGTTAAAAGAGTTTATGTTTTTGGCTGTCTACTCAATAGGATTATGTGGTTTCGATTTTTTAATTTAAAGGAATTGATGCTTTTTTAGTCCAAGAATTTAGGATAATATTTCCAAATACCAACTACATAAGATAATGAATATATTACACTTTACTTTAAAAAAAAAGTTCAAAAAGAATAGTAATATTATTTTGTAATAATTGCTTTTGTGATGATGGTTTTGAGGAAGACAATCTAAAAAGGAAATTAATAAGATTTACTTTTTGTTTATTATAAGGTTGAAAAATTATTAAAAGATGGACATTGAAGTGATTATTAAGGCATATTAAAAGTGATTTCTCCACTAAGTAAAATTAAATTGGCAGTTGTCAACTCATCTTAGGCGTGTTATGTTAAATAAAAATTATGATTTTTTTTTTGGAAAATAATACTAATAGTTGCTGCCAATTAGATTAGTTAAGGTCAAGTTTGATATGAAAACATCCCACTTTATAGATTTTGAGGATTCTAAGGATAAATAATTATTATTATGTCAGAAAAAATAAATGCACTTGGTATATGTAAAAGGTAATATCTATGTCGTATTTGGTATAAAAATGAAGTGTGTTTGGTACTAGGTTTATATTTTAGTGAGAATTAAGTGGATTTCTAATTTATTTTTTCTATTTGATATCTATATATTATAGAAGGGGGGGAGGGGGGGGGGTTGGAATGGGGATGGTGGTCATCGGCAGTGGCGTAGCTAGAGGGTGTTCAATAAGATATCTTTCATCGGAAAATTACGTTATATATATATATATATATATATATATATATATATATATATATATATATAATATGTCAAATTCTATATTTAAACGATATATATTTGAAGTTAGACACATTTGACAAAAGATATGCCTTTGACACAGTGGTAATCACTGTTTCAAACCCCAAATAGCACAAATATCTTTATTTATTTTGATAGTTACACATTATTTTTCTTGGACACCCTTAATAATATTTTTGATTTCCCCACTGATTATCGGAATTAAGCCTTTAGAGTGAAAATAAGACGTGTTGAAAAATGAGGAGGATATAATCAATGCGGAATGTCACGTGTGGAACTTAGCTTTCTTACTTCCAATAAGGAAGTCATTTATCTTATTTTAATGAACTTTTTTTTGTAAAAATATTTTTTAAAATTTTTGACCAATTAAACACAACAAAATTGTAAAAAGGAACATTCTTTAAAAAAATTCCTCCATGCTGAACAAGCCCTAAATTAAAATAATATCTAAAATGGAGTTGCAAGTTGTTTTCTTCTTATTATGTAATCTTTAGTAAATAATTCAATGAAGATTTAAGTGGCTTCTTTACGTTAATTCATTTCATATTTCCAATAAATGATAATTTTCATTAAAAAGCTATGAAACATTTTGTGATGTTCATGATGGAGGCTGGACATATAAAGCTAGGTCATAGAGAAAGACTCAGGTTTTTAAGTTAGACAAGACTTCGAAGAAACGATGCACATGATATCTTAGGTGAATTATACATCGGAATGAGGGAGAAGAGTGAAGCTCAATAAGAGGAAATAACAATTCACATGATACAAATGCTTTTAGACTCGATATATTACACAAGGAGCGAATTTATGATTATTTTTTTTGTGTAAATGCAGATAACACATGTCCTAGATTTGAATTGAGACAAATATAATATTAAAGTTGAATGTACACTATTTTAGTATGACGATGAGATAAACTTCAGCAAGAACACTCATGATCAGTCCTTAGGAGGGAGAATATGTATATGTGACGCCCATGATTGAAGGTGAGTTAAAAAGTATGATTGACAACTTTTTAGGTTAGCAAGCATTTGATGAAAAAATAAACTGTTACATGATTATCTTAAGTTGTTGTCAATATTGAAATGATAGACAAACGCAAATAACTTTATAAGGCAACATATAATACGCATATTTTATGGATTTAATGATGTATATCATACATGACCTACTGATCTGTTGAATCCATCCCATTTTTTGTCAACTTTAGCTATTCAATTGGTACAAGTAATTGTTAAAAAGGAATAGTGATAAGAGTTGAAAATTAAGACTTGGTAGTTGGCAAATTGGTAAGATTTGCAACCCATTTTTGACTTTGCTATATTTACCTATGTCATTAGTGACATAGGCATGGTTTTGTCCTTCTATAAATAGAGCATTCTTGCTCATTTGTAGACACACCAAGTTAGAGAGAAAAACATTTTGAGAGCAAAGTGAGGTATTCCATAGACTATACAAAAAATAGTCTGTGAAGAAAAATAGAGTGTGAGCGATATTTTAGTAAGACGGAAACCAAAAGAGTGTTGTTTCTTTTGAGTGTGTAGTAGTCACTTTGAGTATTGTATTCGTGACTACACAGTGTAAAATTCCTTACTATAGTAATATCAGTTGCTCCTCTTGGCCGTGGTTTTTTCCCTTATTTAGAAGGGTTTCCACGTAAAATTCTTGGTGTCGTTATTTTCCCATTTTATTTCCATTACTTTTACCATATATATTGTTGTGCTTGTCCGCGTTTTCCCAACAAACTGGTATCAGAGCCAAGGTTTTATCTGAGTATGCTCTGTGGTTGCAGCACAGTCTGAACTTCCACATCAGAAAAGATTTACTTTGATTTGCGATAACTATATTTTTTGGGGAAAACAATGGAAGCCAACACAAGTAGAATGGTTACTTTGAATGGTGTTAATTATGCCATTTGGAAGGGGAAAATGGAAGATCTGCTTTATGTTAAGAATTTTTACAAACCAGTATTTACCACTGTAAAGCCTGATAATAAAACAGATGAAGAGTGGAATCTGTTGCACAGACAGGTTTGTGGATTCATTAGGCAATGGGTCGACGATAATGTGTTGAACCATATTTCTGGGAAACACATGCTCGAACCCTATGGGAGCATCTTGAAAGTTTGTATGCTCGGAAGACTGGCAACAACAAAATGTTCTTAATAAAGCAGATGTTGAGTTTGAAGTATCATGATGGTTCTCCGATGACAGACCATCTGAATAATTTTCAGGGATCATGAACCAATTATCTGCTATGGGCATCAAATTTGATGAAGAAATTCAAGGCTTGCTTCTACTTGGTTCCCTACCAGACTCTTGGGAAACATTTAGAACGTCATTGTCAAATTCTGCTCCGGATGGTGTGATCTCTATGGATTCCGCCAAGAGTAGTGTCTTGAACGAAGAGATGAGAAGAAAAACTCAAGGTTCCTCTTCGTCGGATGTCCTGATAACTGGCCCCAGGGGGAGAAACAAAACTCGTGGTTCTCAAATAGAGAACAAAATAGAGCAAATCCAGAGGCAGACTTAAGGATATTGAGTGCTATCATTGTGGTATGAAAGGGCACACGAAGAAGTTCTGCAGGAAGTTGAAGAGGGAGAACAAAAACAAAGAGGAAACTAAAGAAGATGGCAATGAAAATTGCCTAGCCACCGTTACCACCGAAGATCTTGTTACTTCCTTGATGCGGATATGATAAATATTGCTTGTGATGAGTCAAGCTGGGTTGTGGATACTGGTGCCGCATCCCATGTGACATCAAGGAAGGATTTTTTCTCTTCCTATACTCCTGGTGATTTTGGAACTTTGAGTATGGGTAATGAGACTGTTTCTAGGGTGGTTGGTATTGGTACAATCTGTTTGAAAACTAGTGTTGGAACTAAACTAGTTTTGAACAATGTGAAACATGCTCCTGATGTTCGTCTGCACCTAATTTCTGTTGGTGTTTTAGATGATGAAGGATATGTTAGTACCAACGGTGATGGAAAATGGAAGCTCATCAAGGGTTCCTTGGTTGTGGCTCGTGGTAACAAACGTCGTGGTCTATATTGGACTACGGCCTCTGCTTGTGTTGATATGGTGAATGCGGTTGAGAGCGATAGCTCTTCAACATTATGGCACAAGAGGCTTAGCCACATCAGCGAGAAAGGACTTAATGTTCTAGCCAAGAAGAAATTATTGTCAAATTTCAAAGTGCTAAATTAGAAAAGTGTGAGCACTGCTTGGCTGGTAAACAAAATAGAGTTTCCTTTAAGTCCTACCCCCTTCGAGAAAGACAGAGTTGCTTGAGTTGGTGCACTCTGATTTATGTGGTCCAATGAAGACAAAGACATTAGGTGGTGCACTCTACTTTGTCACTTTCATTGATGATTGCTCGAGAAAACTTTGGGTCTATGTCTTGAAGACTAAAGACCAAGTGTTAGGTGTCTTCAAGCAGTTTCAGGCTTCAGTTGAAAGAGAAACTGGAAAGAAACTGAAATGCATTCGTACTGATAATGGTGGTGAATATTGTGGACCATTTGACGAATACTGCAAGCATCAAGGTATTAGACACCAGAAGACTCCTCCCAAGACTCCTCAGCTTAATGGTTTGGCTGAGAGGATGAACAGGACCTTGATGGAAAGAGTTAGATGTTTGCTTTCTGAAGCAAAGTTGCCGAACTCATTTTGGGGTGAGGCTTTATTGACCGCTGCACATGTTATTAATCTATCTCCTGCTGTTGCTTTGCAAAGTGATGTACCAAATAGTGTTTGGTATGGAAAGGATGTTTCCTATGACCATTTGAGAGTATTTGGTTGCAAAGCTTTTGTACATGTGCCAAAAGATGAGAGGTCAAAGTTAGATGCCAAGACAAGGCAATGCATCTTCATTGGATATGGCCTAGATGAATTTGGTTACAGGCTATATGATCCAATTGAAAAGAAACTTGTGAGAAGCCGTGATATTATTTTCATGGAGAATCAAACAATTGAAGATATTGACAAAGCGGAGAAGGTAGAATCTTCAAGTTTTGATGGTATAATTCATCATGATGACGTTCCTCACACAAGTGTGCATGATGTTGTTGGGTTGATAATCATGGTGACACCCAGAATCATGTATCGAATCAACATGTTGATGTTGATAATAACAATGATATTGTTATTGATGATCCTGTTGCTCATGAAGTTGTGGACGAATCAAATATTCCGCTTCGGAGGTCCACAAGACAGCGGTTTCCTTCCTCCCGTTATTCACCCAATGAGTATGTGTTACTCACTGACGGGGGAGAACCTGAATGTTATGAGGAGGCCATGGAAGATAGCACAAGGATCAATGGATTGAAGCCATGCAAGATGAGATGAAGTCTTTGCATGAGAACCAACTTATGAGTTGGTAAAATTGCCCAAGGGCATGAGAGCTTTGAAGAACAAGTGGGTGTTCAAAGTTAAAGTTGAAGAACACAACTTGAAGCCCAGGTACAAAGCTAGATTGGTTGTTAAGGGATTCGGTCAAAGGAAGGTATTGACTTTGACGAAATATTTTCTCCTGTTGTGAAAATGTCCTCGATTCGCACAGTTCTAGGTTTGGCTGCTAGTCTTAATTTAGAGATTGAGCAGATGGATGTGAAGACGGCTTTCCTTCACGGTGACCTAGAAGAAGAGATTTATATGGAACAACCTGAGGGCTTCAAAGTAGAAGGTAAAGAAAATTTTGTGTGCAAACTCAAAAAGAGTCTTTATGGCCTAAAACAAGCTCCTAGACAGTGGTACAAGAAGTTTGAATCTGTTATGGGGAGCAAGGCTATAAGAAGACTTCTTCAGATCATTGTGTATTTGTACAAAAATTTTCTGACAATGATTTTATCATCCTCCTGTTGTATGTGGATGATATGTTGATTGTGGGCAAGAATACTTCCAAGATTGACGAGCTGAAGAAAGAGTTGTGTAAGTCTTTTTCTATGAAAGACTTGGGTCATGCCAAGCAAATTTTGGGCATGAGAATTACTCGTCTTAGAGATAAAAGAAAGATTTATTTGTCCCAGAAGAAGTACATTGAACGTGTACTGGAGCGCTTCAATATGAAGAATGCTAAGCCTGTTAGTACACCTCTTGCTGGTCATATGAAGTTGAGCAAGAAGATGTGTCCTACAGCTAGGGAGGAAAAAGAGAACATGGCCAAAGTTCCATATTCCTCCGTCGTCGGAAGTCTAATGTATGCAATGGTGTGCACTAGACCTGATATTGCTCACGCAGTTGGTGTTGTCAGCAGATTTCTCGAAAATCCAGGAAAAGAGCATTGGGAAGCTGTGAAGTGGATACTCAGGTATCTTAGAGGAAGCTCAGATGAATGCTTGTGTTTTGGAGCATCAAATCCAATCTTGAAAGGCTATACAGATTCTGATATGGCAGGTGACCTTGATAACAGAAAATCCACTACTGGATATTTGTTTACTTTTTCAGGGGGAGCTATATCATGGCAGTCAAAGTTGCAGAAGTGTGTTGCACTATCTACAACTGAAGCTGAGTATATTGCGGCTACTGAAGCCGGCAAGGAGATGATATGGCTAAAGCGATTTCTTCAAGAGCTTGGTTTGAATCAGATGGAGTATATTGTCTATTGTGACAGTCAAAGTGCAATAGACTTGAGCAAGAACTCCATGTACCATGCAAGAACAAAACACATCGACGTCAGATATCATTGGATTCGTGAGGAAGTGGAGAGTGAATCATTTCACGTCAAAAAGATCCACACAAGTGAAATTCTGCAGATATGCTGACCAAGACGATACCGAAAGACAAGTTCGATTTATGCAAAGAACTTGTGGGTATGAGCTCTCTCTAAAGAAGATGAAGATACCTTCTTCCAGTAAATGGGACTGGAGGGGGAGATTTGTTGAATCCATCCCATTTTTTGTCAACTTTAGCTATTTAATTGGTACAAGTAATTGTTAAAAAGGAATAGTGATAAGAGTTGAAAATTAAGACTTGGTAGTTGGCAAATTGGTAAGATTTGCAACCCATTTTTGACTTTGCTATATTTACCTATGTCATTAGTGACATAGGCATGGTTTTATCCTTCTATAAATAGAGCATTCTTGCTCATTTGTAGAACACACCAAGTTAGAGAGAAAAACATTTTGAGAGCAAAGTGAGGTATTCCATAGACTATACAAAAGAATAGTCTGTGAAGAAAAATAGAGTGTGAGCGATATTTTAGTAAGACGGAAACCAAAAGAGTGTTGTTTCTTTTGAGTGTGTAGTAGTCACTTTGAGTATTGTATTCGTGACTACACAGTGTAAAATTCCTTACTATAGTAATATCAGTTGCTCCTCTTGGCCGTGGTTTTTTCCCTTATTTAGAAGGGTTTCCACGTAAAATTCTTGGTGTCGTTATTTTCCCATTTTATTTCCATTACTTTTACCATATATATTGTTGTGCTTGTCCGCGTTTTCCCAACAAACACCTACTGATCATGTAACGTAAAGAAGTGAATAGAATCTAATTAAACAATAATTAAACATTTAAATCATATTTTCTACGTATAATTGAAATATGTTCCATAAATAAATCTAAGCTACTATAATAAACTTTTCCTGCCCATTGAATATCGAATTTTAAGGCTATATTTGTATTGTAAGGCTATACATTACTTTTTTTTTTTTTTAATTGAAGACACATCTGCAGAAACAATTAATTATACACATATTTTACCTACCTACCATTCACCTAACATCTATAGCACTTTACAAAAATCTAACTCCACACTAGAATACAAGAAAATAAAACAAGAACTTTTAATTAGTTTTGTAATTCTTTATAAATTTGTCTGAATTTTATGTTTATTTTACAAGAAATTATCATTTTTACGTATAAAATAAAATTATCTAAGTGTATTGTTTGGTATATTGTTTTTTTTTAAAGAAAAAGAAAACGGAGTATGTATAAGTTGTTTATTTCAAAAATAGGTTGGATTAACCAACTATACTCTTATTCGTTATAAGTAAAAAATAATTAGGGTTCTAAAGATTATAGATTTTAATAGCGACTTAAGTTAATACAAATAAGTCCAAAATCAAAGGCGAAGTAAATATATTAATTTTATGAATTTTTAATTTTTAAAATGATGGGTATAAGCGCTAAGAATTGGGTTTTAGATTTAATATTGGTATAAACTTGATGAATTTCTCAAAGAAAAATACTCTAAAAGTTATTGGGTTCGATCAAAGTCGTAGTCAGGCTTCTACATCAACCATTTCCCAGTTACAAATTTAATAAATTTTGTAATGTACATTTGTACTATATAGTTTGAAATAAAATTATTAAATTCATGTATACTTGTACATTATACAACAAATTCGTCAATCCGTAACAAACATATTAAGGGAAAATTTTCAAAATGTCATTATTTTGTTATTTAAGAGGACTCATTGTCAATACTTTCATTATTTAGTAAAAATGTCATAATTTTAGTTTATTATGTATCTTTTTAATCTATTTTCTAATTGTTTAAATTGAAAGAAGACAAATATTTAAAACAGAAAGGAGAAATTAAGGGGAGAAAAAAAAAACTAAAGATGGAAGTATTGCTTAAAACTCTTATCAGTTACAAAAAATCAAAAAATTCAAAAAATCAACCGACACTCCCAAAATCTGATGAATTCTCTCAACTTTTGATTTTCAAGATTTCCATACAAATTCGACGAGATAATTGCTTCTTGCTTATTCTTTTTCTAATTGTTTATAATTGATATAATTGTTAATCATATTCCGTTTTCATATATTTGAAATTGATATAGTACAAAAAAAATTTGAAAGTGTAATTGAAAATAATTGTAAAGCGTAGTATTCAGATTTCGTATAATTTTAAAAAAGTAGTCTGTTTCCGTCCGTTTTTATTTTCGTCCGTATTCTGTTTGGGTTGTAAATTGTATGAATTATGGATAACGTATGACTATTTGAATAAGTTATATTCCTTAACGAAACAAATATGATCAATGTATGTATGTTGTAAGCGTTTGTTCTTAAATGAATACATTTTCAATATTTGTTTTGTATATGTATATGTTAAGGGACTTCTATGAAATATGAAGAATTACTATTGTGAATACAAAATGAATTTATGGATATATACTGACAGAATACAGAATACAATATACAATTCCAAATCTATGAATACAAAAATACAATAAAACTATGAAATACAAAAATACATATTGACTAAAACATCAACAAAATTCAATATACACTTCCAAATCTATGAATACAAAAAAAATTAAAACTATAAAATACAAAAATAAATAATAACTACAACAGAATGAAAATTTCATATACACATACCAATCTATTCGATAATAGTAAATACACAATCAAACTTATAAAATGTGTTACATTGACATAACTTACACAAAAAAAAAAAATAGAACACAAAATACAATAAACATATTAAATACAAAAATACATGCTAACTATAACAGTGAATACAAAAAACATTAAAACTATGAAAATACAAAAATAAATAATAACTATAACAGGATGAAAATTCCATATACACTTACAAATGTATTCGATAATAGTAAATACACAATCAAGCTCATAAAATGTATTACATTGACAACTAACACACACACAAAAAAAAAAATAGAACACAAAATACAATAAATATATGACATTTTAAAAAAATTCCCAATACAAAAATACATAGTAACTATAACAGACTAAAAATATATGACATTTTAAAAAATTTCCCAATACAAAAATACATAGCAACTATAACAGACTAAAAATTCCATATACACTTTCAAACGCATTTTAACATTTATTTTTTTGAATCTTAAAAATTACTAAACAAATTAAACTAAACACGCAATACACAGCACATGCAAAAAAAAAAAAAAAAACCTCTTCTCCAAAAAATTGGTCTTCTTCAACTTCATGGTTACGAATTTGTGTGAGATTTTGCACAACTACGAATTCAGGCATTTTTTCCCGTCGTATATCCTCCTTAGATTTAGAAGCGAACCTACATTGTTGTTTATTTCTTGAGTGAAAAAAAATTAAACGATGAGAACTCGGAAGAACTTAGATTATTTTGTCCAATACCTCTAATAACTCTCTTGAAAGCATCCATTGAAGAGATAATTTTGTATTATGAAACCCTAAAAATTGTTTTAAGAACAACAACAAAACAAAAAAAACAAAAAAAAACACTAAAATCAGTAAGTAAATCAATAAGGAATATGAAGAACATAATACCCAAATCAATGTGAATCTTCAAATCAAACCTTGAAACAAAATTAATTTAGAATGATAGAAAATAGAAAAATTCGAGAATCTGTGGAATTAATTTTGGAAGAATATTAGAGAGAGAAAATAAAAAGAAGCGTAAGAAAAGAGAGAATAAATCTGGGGAGTTGATTATGAATAAATATAGAGAGAAATTGATAAGGTTAATAAAAGAGAGATGAGAGAGAAATTGATAAGGTTAATAAAAGAGATAAAATTTAAAATATCATTAATATCTATCCAATTACATAAAAATAGGAAAATGTGTAATCTATGAGAGAGAAAAAAAAGGTGTAAATAATGAGAGAGAAAATATTAATAATATCAGACTAATTATTTATTTTTAAAATAATGACATTTTTGATATGTTTACTAATATTATTAAGTATGGATATTATCACTAAATAAGTTGATTTTTTTGACTAGTTAGCTAAATTTCCCACATATTAATTACAACTTTATTTGGCCTTTTACTTTGAGTAATTGGATGGGCCATTCAAAAAGTTTAGCCCATGTACTACTAAAGCCCAGTTCATTGTAAACAGTAAAAACTCTAGAGTTTGATTTATTTGGGCCAAGAGTTTGGTATAAGGGAAAATATTTGGGCAAATAACAGAAATCACATACTTTTACGGTAAAATTATCATTTATCCCTTATAAGTTTATAATTCCCAAAATCCCTCAAATTATACAATAATATAGGCGCTGATACATTAATTTGATGTGCGAGATACATTAATCGTTAAGTAAGATACATTATATTTTATACATGATACACTAATCTAATGTACATTTTATACATGATACATTAATTTGATGCGCGAGATACATTAATTTGATGCGCGAGATACATTAATTTGATGCGCTGATTCATTAATCTAATGTGTGAAAATAAGGGATTTTGGGAATTTGTAAAACTAATAGAGATAATGGTAATAATAGAACTTAAAGGTGGGATTTCTGTCATTTATCCAAAATATTTTTTGTAAAGCTTGTTTTATCGAAAAACAAATAGATTTTTGAAATGAAAATATTTTTTATTTCTCAATCTTTTATAAATTGAAGTAGGATAAATATTTCAAAAATAATTTCCTTGATAGTTAATATGAAAAAAGCGTCAACGATAACTCTACAAAAGTATTTTGTGATGTGAACTAATGTCTTAAATTTTCGTGTTTTATGGCATTAAGATTGTTGTATCTTAACTTTAAAACGAAGGATTATATTTACATATGTATATCCATCTTCAATTCAAATATAACGAAATAAAATTTTATTTTTTTAGGAATTTAACATTATTTAAATGAAAACTTAAGATGGATTATTATTATTTTTGGACCAAACTGCTAAAGGAGACAATTTTGAATAATTTTAAGACATATTACCCTTTTTTAGTTAGTTGAGACAATTGATTTAAAAAACTCAAGTTTAAAAAAATACTTTAATTATTTTAATATATTTATTTTACTTTTTCTTTTTAGTCCGTATAAAAAAAGTCTTTTTTTTTAACAACTTGTTATTTCCTACCATCTATATAACATATTCAAGATTGCAAAACTAAACAACACTAACATTTTCAAGTCTTTTAAGTATCATAATATTTTTTTTCTTGTATAATCACATAAGAATGCATTATTCTTATCATGTTTATCAATTTTTATTCAAATATTTCAAAGTTATAATTATTGTAATTCTTAATCAACAATTTACTCTTTTTTAAATTTTGTGTCAAATTAAAATCAAACAAACTAATTAAATAGAGATAATATATAAAACTGTTTAGGGCTTAGAATTTAGTGCTTACGGTTTATTTATGATAACTAGAAAAAATATATATTACATAGATTTCATCACTATTTTCAACTAATTTTACTATAATTTTTTTTAAAAACATTTCTTGTATAATAGCATAAGAATGCATTATTCTTTCCATATTATAAAGTCCTTATTTTAATATCTCAAGGTACCATTAATTTCAATTCTTCAACAAAAAGACATTTTATAACCACTAGAAATTACTACCATATGCATTAGAAATTACAATTAATATTTGCAGAAGTTAATTATTTTCCTTACACAATTATGACATTAGGGATATAGTAAATTGTCTTTTCAAAATTTTAAAAAGGTTTTCATTAAAATGACAGTTGAAATTTCTCTAATATTTTTAAATATTGAATTAAACAATTAAACTGTATTATTTACCAGTGAAATTTTTAAGAATAAGAACCAACGTATCATATTGCGATACATGGCTAATATTTTAGGGATAATTGTATATATAATAGCAAACTAATAACCTAAAATAAATGGAGTAGCTAGGGTTTGATTTTATTGTGCTCAATAGCAAACGTTTGCAAAAAATTGTCAGGCGCCTCTCTCTCAAATATCTCGCTCGCTTCCTCACTTTTTTATACAAACACAAGTGTATAAAAACTGTTTCTAATTGTATAAAGCAGAGAAAATTGTATAAATACATATATTTTTGTCCCCTCTCTCCCCTCTTCCAGATCTCGCTCGCCACTCTCCCAAATCTCGCTCGCCACCCTCGCCTTTCTCACTTATACAAACAGAAGCGAAATGTATAAATTGTGTTTCTGTTTGTATAAAGGATGAGAAAATTGTATATACACATGCAAGTACATATATTTCCGTCCTATACACTTATAATTATACAATAAAAATACTTCTCTGCCCAATTTCTTTTGCCTTTCTCTCTTTCTCGTTTTATACAAATTTCAAATTGTATCTAATTTCTCTCTTTCTCGTTTTATACAATTCGATTCAATTGTATATTCCCTGCCAAGTCTCTTTTGTCTTTCTCTCTTTCTTATTTTATACAAATTCAAATTGTATATAATCGTTCTATACACTTATAATTATACAATTCGATTTATACACTTCGTTTTTATACAAATCTCTGCCCAAGTGTCTTTCTCTTTGTCGTTTTATACATTTCGTTTTATACAATTCGCTTCAACTGTATATGTATAGCGAATTATACAGTTTCTATGTTTGCTATGGAGCGCAATTATGCAAACTTTGCTATAGCATACAAATATAAATTTTTTATTTGGTATATGTGAAAGTTGCCCAATATTTTATTAACTTGAAAGAATTTTTTTCAAGTTATATAATAAGATACTTACTCTTCCCATACGAAGCTATAAACTATAAGCAAATACATACACTTAAAAAAAATTCACTTTCTTGGACATAAATATCACTGCTAAAGATTTAGGATCATCATTAATTCTCACTTCAATAAATTTCATAACATATTTATAACAATACACATACATTACTTGAGAAAATAACAATAAGAATATATCAGCAATTCTAAATTAGAAATATGAAATCACTCATGGAGTTAATTAGATAATTGAAATTATTAGGACATGTCAAAATTGAAAAATCAAAGAGTTGAATTTACAAATGGATAGAACTTTTTTTTTTTTTATATATATATATTGTGATATCATCAATTAAATAAAAAATATTCTTGGATCTCAAAATTCGATTGATGCAATCATCGCATTTGCTTTTCTTATCCTCCTGCTCCTCCTATTGTGCCTCCGTGGCAGAAGTAAACGAGACACCAAGAGATCCATCAGATGAAGAGATTGTCTTGCTTGAAAAGATAATTGTGGCTCGTAAACTTATTGTAAGTTGTATGACCCATTCACACGATTACTAGCACACGATTACTAGTATATCCTCTCTTGCACATGAATTGTGGACGATGGAAAAACTCGTTTACAATCTTCATACCTTTTTAGACCTGGAACTTCTCAAAAATATATTCTTTTTAAAAATGAGAAAACATACTTTGATCACGATAATCATATCTTTTTAGATCTGTACAAAGAAACTTGTCAAAAAATATTTTTAAAAAAGAGAAAACATACCTCGATCACAGTTTTTAAAATTTTCTGAACCTGTAAAAAGTAACTTGTTAAAAAGATATTAAAAAGGGAAGAAAAACATAATACATTACGTGCATTATCCAATGTGTTACTAGCTATAAGATTGAGCACGAAAATTCTCGAGTCTAATGCGATCACATTATACAAATAAATGAACATGTTTACTTGTTTCTTTATAAAAATAGTTTTGAACCTACTAGTTATATGAATCATGTGTTTTAAATTCCTCTAATTCTCTTTCCTTTTTTTTTTCTCCAGAATTTGAAGGATTAGTCATAATTAGTGTATGAACATGGTTATCAAATAAATATACAGTAAAATATTTATTAGAATTTGTTGTTAATAGAATTTATTTATTATTACAATAGAAGAGATTGTTATCTCTTTGTTATATTTTACTCTATATTTATTTGATAACCATGTTCATACACTAATTATGACTAATCTTTTAAGATAGAATTAATTTATTTTTTCCTATTTTGGCTTTAAAATTAATTCTTTTTTGAAAGTATAAACGTTGTAATGTTCCAACTTCCACAAAAGTTTCTTCATATAAAATTAATTTTCATCTTTTTGTTTATGATTTTTTAAGAGACGTGTAACAAAAAAGTGGACAAGTATTATGAGAAAGAGGGAGAGTATATATTTTTGGGAAAATTGTATATAATGGCAAACTAATAAATTAAATTAATTGCTATAACTACTAATTGTGTCCCGTAGCAAATTGTTTGCCAGTCAGCTCTCTCCCTCAAACTCTCGCTCGCCTCTCTCCTCTCTCGCTCCATCTCTCGCTCGCTTCCTCTCCCTTTTATACAAACACAAGTGTATAAAATCTGTTTCTATTTGTAAAAAGCAGAGGAAATTGTATAAATACATATATTTTTGTTCCCCTCTCTCCCCTCTTTCAGATCTCGCTCGCCACTCTCCCTAATCTCGCTCGTCACCCTCGCCTCTCTCACTTATACAAACAGAAGCGAAATGTATAAATTGTGTTTCTGTTTGTATAAAGCGAGAGAAAATTGTATATACACATGCAAATACATATATTTTCGTCCTATACACTTATAATTATACAATAAAAATACTCCCCTGCCCAGTTTCTTTTGCCTTTCTCTCTTTTTCGTTTTATACAAATTCAAATTGTATATAATCTCTCTCTTTCTCGTTTTATACAATTCGATTCAATTGTATATTCCCTGCCCAAGTCTCTTTTGCCTTTCTCTCTTTCTCATTTTATACAAATTCAAATTGTATATAATCGTTCTATACACTTATAATTATATAATTCGTTTTTATACAATTCTCTGCCTAAGTCTCTTTCTCTCTCGTTTTGTTCACTTCGTTTTATACAATTCGCTTCAATTGTATATGTATAGCGAATTATACATTTATACGTTTGCTATGGAGTGCAATTATGCAAGATAGCATACAAATATGAATTTTATGTTTGCTATATGTGAACGTTGCCCTATATTTTTTAGTTTAAGATTAAAAGTTTTGTTTACTCTTTAATACTTTGTGTCAAGTTAAAATCAGTTAAACAAATTAAAACTTAGGGAGTTACTTATTTATTTTTCTAATGTTTGTCAAATATGAAATATAATAATTTATTTTCTTTGAAGAATTGCAACAATAAAACTTGGAAGTAATCATTATTTATTGAAGATATCATAATATTTAATTTTAGATTATGTTGATTTTGAATAAACAAATTTTTCATTCTTTTTGGTTGGAATTTTACATTTTTCTAACTCTTATCCAAAGGATGAATTCTATTTTTAATGGTGTTTGGTATTTCAGGTTGATATAATCTGACACGTGTCTAATTGTTTAGTTGTATAATACAACTTGTATTATTTGATCCATATTACCTAAAAAATATAGAAAAATATTACATGAAAACTAAGCATGAAAAGACATGATTAGGTGTACTCCAACACTAATAAAAAAAAGGGAGATTATCTGATCGAGCAAAGATATATTATGTATTTATTTGAAATAATAAAAGCTTTAAAATATAATATATATATTCGGTTTAATATATTTTTCTTTATATATATGTTTGTTTGAAGTAGTATCAATTCGCTTTTATATGTATGAATTGATATATTGTATTGTTGACTTTTTTTAGTAAATAATTGCTACGTTTGGAGTCAACTATCACTATGGCTAATAATACTTTCTTTTTCAATTTATATGACTATTTATATTTTGAGTTAGAGTCGAAACTTATTTATTTTGACTGATAGTTTAGACATACCTTCTTCAACTTTTTAGAAAAATAATTTACATATTTAGAAAATACATAAAAGAAAAGTATTACAAGTCAAAAGAATTAAAATTTTAAAATATTTAAAAAGCATTCAAATAGTTGCAATCAAAGACTTTTATTATTTGATTCTGCAAACCTAGCGTATATATCTCCATCTCAGCTCTTCTTGTTCCACCAATAAGCTACCATAGCAATAGCATCCCTTGTTAGTATTTCAGGTTCGCGTCCAAAATTAAAACACTTCTTAACGAAGGCGACTTTATATTTAGGGAATTCGAATTTGAGACTTTTAATTAAGAATGAAGAAGTACTTATCACTTCACTACAGCTCTTTTTAATATGTGTTACCATCTTAGAAAACCATAATATAATATCGGAATCATATCATATAAATTGAGACAATAAAGTCGGGATAAAAGAAAGAAGATGGTGATGTAAAACCATTCAAAGAAGAGAGGCTACAAAAGGACGTTTGGATTTGGTAGAAAATAGTCTAAAAGAATCTTTCACATGTATTCAAACGTTATAATCCAAGTGAGAAAATAGGAATTAGGAAGTTTGTTACATTTGCAATTTTGCATGTATACATGGAAAATGTAGGGACATGTTTGACTTTGTAAATATATTACAATAAACATTAAACAAATTTGGAAATGCAACCAATCACTTTCTTTAAAGGCTCAAGTCCTTTTCATCTAATGCACCAATTCAAGAAAACACAAAATTTTCAATTATCAACTACTGTATCTTCTTTTATGTAATCCCATATCTCAATCTACCCCACCCTCTAGCCTCCTCTACCCACCTGGGGGCGGATTTAGGAAGATGCGAGAGTGTTTTTCTGAATTTTTTCGATAAAAAGATACATTATGTATAAGGTAATTTGTTTTTGTGTATATATAGATACAAAGATTTAGAGTTTTTTAAACAACGAGTAGAGGTTGACGTTATGATTTTAGGCGCTCGAAACTTACTTTGAGATTTGAAGAATAAATCACGTGTTATACTTTTATTATTCAAATCTTCTTGGTAAAATTCGGTGTAAAAACTCTTCGCACTATGAATATATATAAGTCAGGGCACTCACATATTTAATATCATAATATCATATATTCAGTTGAATCTAATACTTTTGATATGGTATATAATTTTATATGTAAGATTTATTAAAATTACAATTCAATTATTTTAAATTTGAAATGAAGGGAGTATCAATTGAATCGAGTGTAAAATAACTAACATAAAGTAAATCAATAGTCGAATTTAGAGTTTCAAATCATCATTAATAAGATTTGTTTAGTTAAGTACACTCCTAATTAGGACTACTTACCGGTTAGTTCGATTTTGAAATTTATCTATTTGCTTTATTGATTATCGGTTTATAAATATGCTAAACCTTTATAAAATCATTAAGATATTGACTCAACAATTATTAATCAGAATCGTTTAACCGTTAAGATTTATCACTCAAAAAAATCATCGAAAATCACGTGACAAAGCAAATGAACCATGCATGAGTTCACAAATTGTATCTTACTCAAAAACAAATATTGTCACTTTACAAAATATTGCTGTCTGTCGAAAATAAAAGTATAAAACTAAACTCTTAGTCAATGACTTTCCACAAAAAAAACTCTTACTATCGATTTATAGTTAATCTCTTAACAACCATTAATATTCCATAACCCGATTATAAAAATGATTAAAAACACTTATCAAACTTATTCCCTTTTCGATTCGATTTTGAATAGCCCTGTTTCTGATATTCATTTTGTATTACTTTAATCACATTGACTCGACAACGAAGACGAAATGACAGAAATACAATTATGGATGTTATTTTGGACCCGTGCTTGACCTTTGTCTTATCGTTCAATAATTATTTGTCTTTTATCCATTAATTATTTCATCTCTCCCATTAAACAAAACAAACAATAATACTCTGTTTTCTCTCTCTGTTTGTGAATGGAGTAGCATATCGGTCACCATTAATGGAATAGTTATTTAGTCAACTCACACATAAAAAAGAGTAGTTGTATCTTCTCCTTATCTCTTCTTAATTACCCCATCCTTTCATTAAATTCTCACGTAAACTCCAAGAAACCAAATATCCATCCCCTGTTTCTGCTGCATGCAGCAAAAACAAAACAAAACAGAGGTTATAAGTCAAACAAATTTTACTACTTGTATTGGTTCAAGTTTTTCATATTCGCTTCCAAATCATGTCGATGTTGAGCAAAGTATTGCTGGTTTGTTTTGTTGCTGCAACGCTGTTTGTTGGATATGTGTTTTCCGAAACAGAATTTGAGATTCTGTTAGAGATAAAGAAGTCATTTGTTGATGACCCTGAAAATGTTTTATCAAATTGGTCTGATGAAAACAAAAATATCTGTCAATGGAGAGGTGTTTCATGTGATGAAGATACATTTAAAGTTGTGAGATTAAATCTTTCTGATTGTTCAATTAGTGGTTCAATTTCACCTTCTATTGGCTTTTTACATCACCTAATCCATCTTGATCTTTCTTCTAATCTATTATCAGGTCCCATTCCACCTGCTCTATCTAATCTTTCATCTTTACAATCTCTTCTTGTTTATTCTAATCAACTCACCGGCCCCATTCCCAGTGAAATTGGGTTGTTGAAGAATCTTCAAGTTCTTAGAATTGGTGATAATGTTGGGTTAACTGGACCAATTCCGAGCAGTTTTGGTGATCTTGAAAATTTGGTTACTCTTGGTTTAGCTTCATGTAGTTTGAGTGGTGTTATTCCTCCTGAGTTGGGAAAACTCAAACGGATTGAGAATATGAATTTGCAAGAAAATCAACTTGAAAATGAAATTCCTGTTGAGATTGGTAACTGTTCTAGTCTTGTTGCGTTTAGCGTTGCAGTTAACAATCTCAATGGATCAATCCCAGAGGAGTTATCTATGCTTAAAAACCTTCAAGTTATGAACTTAGCGAATAATAGTTTTTCAGGACAGATACCTACTCAGCTTGGTGAAATGAATGAGTTGCGATATCTCAATTTGCTTGGTAATCAGCTGCAAGGTTTGATACCAAAGTCGTTGGCGAAGTTAAGTAATATTCAAAATTTAGACTTGTCTGGTAATAGACTTACTGGTGAAATTCCTGGAGAATTTGGGAACATGGATGGTCTTCAATTCTTGGTTCTGACTAGTAATAATCTTTCGGGTAGTATACCGAAAACATTATGTAAATCTAATGGAAAGAGTAGTTTGGAACACATGATGTTATCGGAGAATCAGCTTTCTGGTGAGATACCTGTGGAGTTGAGAGAATGCGTTTCGCTAAAGGTGCTGGATTTGTCTAACAACACGCTTAATGGTTCGATACCTTTTGAGTTGTACGAGTTGGTTGAGTTGACTGATCTCTTACTTAACAACAACACGTTGGTTGGTTCAGTTTCTCCGTTGATTGCAAATCTTACCAATCTTCAAACATTGGCATTGTCACACAATAGTTTTCGTGGAAATATACCGAAAGAGATTGGGATGCTAGGAAGTCTTGAGATTCTATTTCTGTATGAGAATCAGTTCTCTGGAGAAATACCAATGGAGATAGGGAATTGCTCGAGCTTGCAAATGATCGATTTATATGGGAATGCATTCTCAGGAAGCGTTCCCATTACAATCGGAGGGTTGAAGGAGCTGAATTTCATTGATTTTAGACAGAATGATCTCTCTGGTGAGATTCCAGCAAGTTTGGGGAACTGTCATCAGCTGAAGATCCTTGATTTGGCGGATAATCGTTTATCTGGTAGCGTTCCTGCTACGATTGGATATCTTCGAGCGTTGGAGCAGCTTATGCTTTATAACAACTCACTTGAAGGTAATCTTCCTGATGAACTGATCAATCTTTCAAACTTGACAAGAATAAATTTTTCTCATAACAAACTGAATGGTAGTTTAGTTTCCTTGTGTAGTTCAACGTCTTTTCTATCGTTTGATGTTACAAATAATGCATTTGATCATGAGGTTCCACCCCATTTAGGATATTCACCATTTCTTGAAAGGTTAAGGCTAGGAAACAATCGTTTCATCGGAGAAATCCCTTGGACATTGGGATTAATCCGTGAGCTATCACTGCTCGATCTCTCTGGAAATGAATTAACTGGTCTAATACCTCCACAGCTTTCGCTGTGTAGAAAGCTCACACATCTCGATCTCAATAACAACCGGTTTTATGGATCAATTCCATCTTGGCTCGGAAAGTTGCCACTCTTAGGTGAGCTTAAGCTGTCCTCAAATAAGTTCTCGGGATCTCTTCCTCGAGAACTATTTAACTGCTCGAAGCTTTTGGTGCTGTCTCTAGAAGACAATTCAATCAATGGAACTCTACCCCTTGAAATTGGTGAACTCAAGTCCCTAAATGTCCTAAATTTCGACAAAAACCAACTCTCTGGTCCCATTCCATCTACCATTGGCAACTTAAGCAAGCTATATATACTCCGTCTCTCGGGAAACAGCTTAACCGGTAAAATACCAAGTGAGCTTGGAGAACTCAAGAATCTTCAAAGCATACTGGATTTGAGTTTCAACAACTTCACTGGTCAAATTCCTCCTTCCGTTGGGACACTCACGAAGCTTGAAACACTTGATCTATCTCATAACCATCTCACCGGAGAAGTTCCTCCTCAAGTCGGTGAAATGAGTAGCTTGGGAAAGCTTAACCTCTCCTACAACAACCTTCAAGGCAAATTGGACAAACAGTATGCACATTGGCCAGCTGATGCATTCACCGGGAATCCACGTCTCTGTGGAAGTCCTCTGCAGAATTGTGAACTGAAGTCCAACAATCGCGGTTCAGGACTAAGTAACTCGACAGTTGTGATCATTTCAGTGATATCGACTACAGTGGCGATCATACTTATGCTTCTTGGAGCTGCACTCTTTTTCAAGCAAAGACGAGAAGCATTCAGAAGAGGAAGTGAAGTAAATAGTGCTTACTCATCCAGCTCTTCCCAAGGACAAAAGAGACCACTTTTCGCAAGTGTAGCTGCTAAGCGCGATATCAGGTGGGATGACATCATGGAAGCAACAAATAATCTAAGCAACGACTTCATAATCGGATCTGGTGGTTCAGGTACTGTCTATAAAGCTGAGCTGTTTAACGGAGAGATCGTGGCAATCAAGAGAATACCAAGCAAGGATGATCTCTTGCTAGACAAATGCTTTGCAAGAGAAATCAAAACACTTTGGAGGATAAGGCACAGACACTTGGTGAGGCTACTCGGATACTGCAACAACAGCGGAGAAGGTTCAAACGTATTGATTTATGAGTACATGGAGAATGGAAGTGTGTGGGATTGGCTTCACAAGCAGCCAGCTAATAACAACAAGAGGAAAACATGCCTCGATTGGGAGGCAAGGCTGAAGATAGCGGTGGGATTAGCACAAGGAGTTGAGTACCTTCATCATGATTGTGTACCGAAGATCATTCATAGGGACATCAAATCCAGTAATATTTTACTAGACTCAAACATGGAGGCACATTTGGGAGATTTCGGGCTGGCTAAAGCCGTTCATGATAACTATAATTCCTACAACTCTGAATCAAACTTGTGGCTTGCTGGTTCATTTGGTTATATTGCTCCAGGTATATAGCATTCCTCAATTCTCGAGTATTAGCATTCGAAATAGTTTATACTAAGTTGCTTATTTGTTTGCAGAGTATGCTTATTCTTCGAGGGCAACAGAGAAGAGTGATGTTTATAGCATGGGGATTGTACTGATGGAGCTAGTGAGTGGAAGGATGCCAACTGATGGGAGTTTCGGAGAAGACATGGACATAGTGAGGTGGATTGAGTCATGTATCGAAATGTCTAAGGAAGAGGTTATTGATCCTGTTTTGAAACCACTGTTACCTAATGAAGAAAGTGCTGCACTTCAAGTGCTGGAAATAGCACTTGAATGCACCAAAACTGCACCTGCTGAAAGGCCATCTTCGCGCAAAGTTTGTGATCTGTTGCTACATGCATTCAACGATAAGGTGGTTCATTCTGATAAAATGAGTCCAGACAATTACGTCTAGACGTTTAGATTTCTTAAGTTTTGTAAGATCTGATCTTGTGAAAAAATTGAATATGTAATAGCATTGATTCTGGCTAGGAAAGGTTTCCATAAGAATATCATTTTTCCTTTGAAGAATCCTGTTGTGTTATTTCTAGAATTTAACTTATCCAGTGTAATCTTATAGTGGGGTCTACGAAAGATAGAAAGAGAATGTCTCTGACAGACCTTTGACTTAAAATAAAGCATATATATATATATATCCTAGCTAATAATGTTATTCATCTATAACCAAGTTATAAACAATGATGAGTGAGTGAGCCAACAAAGTCAAAGTATTTGGTCCCCTCCTCTCAAAATATTGAAGCATATATTATATTTCAAAGTTTTGACTCTCTACCTCCACGAGATATGT
Source organism: Solanum lycopersicoides (assembly GCA_022817965.1). Taxonomy (NCBI): domain Eukaryota; kingdom Viridiplantae; phylum Streptophyta; class Magnoliopsida; order Solanales; family Solanaceae; genus Solanum; species Solanum lycopersicoides. Next base: position 2,640,521 of record CM040622.1, on the reverse strand, counting down.
ATAGTGGAAAAACCATGAGAGTGTGAGAGATGGTGTGTGTGTGTGTTGGGGGTTGGGGGGGAGGGATTGAAGAGGTGTTAGGTGATCGAGGATAAAAAAAAGAAAAATAGCAAAAATTGTGTTTGTGATTGAGAAAAAAAAGCGAGACGTGATTAACCAGGTTTACATTTTTTATTTATTCTCACAAGTCGATAGCATTCAAATGAATAAAAATGAACCTTATTCGTTCTATGGTTTTGATTTTATCTTTATTTTCTTATATCGTGTATTTATTTTTTTGCATTGTCATGTTAGTCTTCTTTTTTGGTAATTTTCATATATGGATAATATATTTCGTAACTTCTCAATGAGAATTTCACATGATTATTTTGTTAACGTAAATTAGAGTAACTTTATTACTATAGTAACAATTTAAATACCTATTTGTGGTACTTGCCAAAAAAAAAAGAATTGTGATAACATCATCTTATCTCAATTTTGTAACTTTATATCTCTCTTATGTTACACTAGAATATTTATTTTTAGTCAAATTATGAGGAAGACACAAGTTTTATCATTACTTTTTTATCAACAAAAAAATAAATTTGATGCGTTTAGAGGTAAAAATGCATAGTAACGTATTTAATCAATACACAATTTATAAAGTTGCCTTTAAAATATATTTGAGTAATATATAGTATCTCATATTTCATAAGCCGTTATCATTATTGAGAAGTGAAAATACATAGTACTACCATATAATGCAAATATAATATTTTCTATTATATTTTGTTACATTAATACAAAATATTCAGCAATATATACAGTTGCATTTAGATTTATTTGAATAATATATATATTTTCTTGATCTTGTTTTTCAAGTCGTTATTTAATGCAAATTAAAAAAATTGATAATTTTGTTTAGTGTTAATTTGTCGTGGCCAATTACATGTTAATAAAGTAACAAATTATCGGAAAATTTATAAAATTGCCTTTAGAATTATTTGAGTTATATGAAAAATCTAGTAATTTATAAGTCGTTATAGTCATTGTGTGAAAATACATAGTAACATATTTAATGTAATTAATTGTTTGTTTACGTCTTTATCTTTTTTATTTAAAATGACAAGTAAAATAAATCAAAACACCTGCTAAATAATGATATGAACAAATTTAAATAGATAGTGACGATTCATCTAGATGATATCATCAATGCATATTAGTTCATATCATAACCTAGAAAGAATAGCATATTCCAGTTTCTTGTATAATATTTTTTTCTAAAAAGAAGAATTAATTCCACTAACAATAAAATTTAAAAAATTATTGTTATTTCTTAACGTATGCACATAAAATACAGGTTAACCAAGAGGAACCCATCATATTTTAATTTCTTTTATTATTATTATTATAATTTATTTGATTTTCGAAACATATTGCGAGTTGCGACATTCATCAGAAATTCTTATTTAGTTGATTATCTTTTTTTAGTTATTTTTTTATTTGATGTATTTTATCTATATTTTTATTTGATTTTTCGAGATTTATTTATAATAAAAAATAATGGAGGTGTAAGAGGTGATCGATGTGATGATCAATGATTGGAAAAATATAGCAAAGATACGTATTTGTGCTTGATAAAGAAAAGTGAGACGTGAATAATTGAGTCTATATTTTTTGTTCATTCTATCTTTACTATAAAATGTATATATCCTAAATTAATAACGTCCAACTGAATAATATAAATATTTTTATTATTGAATTTTGATGTTATGCAATAAAGTCATCAAATTTGACGAAAGATATGAAATATATTATTTATTTATTTTTACTTAAGCATAAACTTCAAATCTTTATCTTTCTTTTTTCAAAGAAAATTATTATAATAATAAGTAAAACTATATGGCACTTGATAAAAGCCTAAAACTTTCTAATTCTACGTACATTTTTTATTTTATGTTTATTTTTTCCTTCAAATTGTCATGTTAGGCTTTACTCTTCTTCCCTCTAATAAGAAACTCACATGATTAACCTAACTTTCTTAATTAAAAGTAGGGAAAAGATTGTTTTATTAGTAACGTTCTACGTTTATTATATTTTTCTAAACCCGCCATGCTACACCTTCCCACTTTTATTACTTTTGCTAGATTACATATGAATGCTCTTGAAAATTGAGATAACATTTTTTTTACTTAATTACCAAAAATAAGTAAAATTCAATTTATTTTCCAAAAATTATGAAAACATATTTCATGAATGTTAATTGCAACAAACATTGCAAATTTTTTTTTTCTTCTGTTTGGTGAATTATATGAGTAATTATCAATAAACATTCAAAGTTAAAATAAGTGTTGGGATTTAGAATTTATCATTGTGAAAACAAAGTAGATGATATACGAATTTCTAGTGTACCCTTGGAATAACGCTTTATTGGACCTAACATGTATAACGGAAATTGAATTAATCAAGACTTTAGTACGAGTTGCAAAACACAAAATGAGAAATAAAAGATACGTAATGCTTGCAAATTTGCCTTAGGTTTTTTTTTACCTTAGAAATGGTAAGTACTCCTATATCGTTAACGAAAAATCGATCCATTCACTGAATGTTACACCTAAATGTGACACATTCACTGAAAGACATAAAAAGTTTCTGCAGCGTCAAGTTTATTACTTACTAGTATATAGTACTATTTTGTATGTTTCTTTCTACTTTACAATTTTTCCATGTGCATTAAGGGGTCGTTTGGTACAAAGATTCATAACGCATGGATTAGTAATGCAGGGATTAGTAATGCAGGGTTTATTTTTATCAAGTGTTTGGTTCATTTTTTCCCACCTCATTTTGTGTTTGGATTATAGCTCTATGAAAAGCTTCTTTCCAATTATACCCTTGAATTATTATGTAATTGGATCAAGGTAGATAATTGTTGGACAATATTATTTTTTATAACCTTCTAACTAGCTATGGGAAGAACAATTTAGTTGTCTTGTTTGTTATTTTTTTCACTTGAATTATTTGAGGATAAATAATTGTCATCTTAATAAATTGATCACTCACAAAAGGTCATTTTTTAATTAAAAAAAGATAAACCATCTACATTTAAAATCGAAAAAACGGTCAACAATGATAAAATTGAATAAATCATCTACATGTACGCATAAAATTGCAAGTTTTAGTTTTAATATGTATGTAAATTTTTTAAATTGTTTAAAATACAAATAATTAAAAAACCAAGCAAATATATATACACACACACATTAAATTTAGATCACAAACTTCATATACAAATATACAACTCACATTTCAAATTTGTAGTGATTTATATTGGATTTATTAGTAATAAACAACTCTCTCTAAATAATTTGTAAGCTAATTTATTTAAATAAACTTACTTGTACAAATTTAAATAATAAAATCAAGAAAATACACAAAATAATTAAAATGATTGAGGATATTTTTGTCTTTACATAGCTTATCCCATGGTATTATATCCTATGTATTACTAATACCTCCAAATGGAAGGTATTAGTAATACATCCTATAATACCATGTTGGAGGTATAACTAATCCATGGATTAGTTATACATAGACTCAAATTCCTACCAAACATGGTACTAAATAATACCTTCCATAATCAATGGACTATTTTGTTCTAATGCAGCCTACCAAACGACCCCTAATACTTTACAACAAATTCACCACATTTATACATATTCATCATAAAGAGGACCTAAAACAAGTCTCAACTTAGAAACACATATCCTACAATGAGTACTAAACTTAATTTGACACAGAACAGGAAATATTGGAATATACACAAATAAGGAGATGTAAAAAAGGTTACGTATCAAAAACGCGTTAAGCAAACATCTTTTATGAATGTTTTAGTATTCAGATACTAGTACTTTGAGTCGAAGGTACATCAGAAACAACCTCTACCTACACACCACCCCGTTAAGTCACGGGATATGTTTGGTGGTGGTGGTGGTTGAACAACTCAGATACATCAACAGACGCTGAAGATTTTGATATAAACACTGAAGGCTGGCAATTTGTATAGGTTGGGTTGCTGGAAGAGCCGGACCACAAAGGTCTATTGTACACAACCATACCGTGCATTTCTACAAGAGGTTGTTTCCACAGCTCGAACTCAAACCGTTACTGGGACGATGATAAAGCACTGTCATTTCAAGTTATGCAAGTGAAACCATACAGGGAACAGGTGTTTCTGGGGAGAGGAGTTAAAGGTATGAATGATATCTCTACTGTATAAAGAACAACAGTAACTACTACTAGCAATTGTGTAAGAATTGGTTGTATGATATGTACGGATGCAATCGCGTAATAAATGCATACGCGTTCAAACTGCATCCGTTATGTAATTGTTTAACCTAAAACAGGATTGTTACGCAAATACAGGTAACGACAAATAGGGAAAACGCGAAAGAGACAAGGAAACAATGAAAACTGGATCTCATCATAAGAATGAATACCATGCATAGAAGCTGGTTTACGATTCAGAAGCATCTGATTTTCGTGCTCACCACGAATGCAAGAAACATAAAGGTCTAAACATCATCCATACACAACTGATACATCACACCATTTTCCAGTTTTCACAGATGAGTAAGCATAGTAATCGATAATAAAGGAAAGAAATTCTAAAACAGAATAGGTAAGAAAACGAAAGTTGGAAAAAAGTATTTTCATTTCCATAGATACTAACTGTCTTACAAGTACACTAAGTTTATAGACGACCAACTGCAGGAAATAAAAGTAGTAATACACAAGCCTATATGGCTAAGAACAACTTTGTAGAACTTTATTTCTCTCCTCGACTAAGTCAAGAAAATAAAGATTGCAAAACCCAAAAAGACCCAAGTTCTACTACTTACTTATATCTATATAGTAGCATTTAGCAGACACTAATAGAAAACTATAACTGTATTGCTCGTTATTTCACCTAACCTTAAAACAACTATTTGATGACCACCTTTGGGATATCATGTTACTGGAGAAGACAATTCAATGGTACGAACACTTGGATGGAAAGTTGAAACGGAAAAGAAAATTGTACTCAAGACACCTTGTATGTAGTTGAATCTTGAGTCCAGTTTGTGCTTCCCCATTCTGAAAAGAGGTTAAAAAGGAAAGTTTTTGATAAGATAAAAAAAAGTTTTTTGATAAATTACCCACTAGCAAGAATCCTGTTGCCCCCGGAAACCAATTATGTAATGATCGTCACCACTAAAAGCACAAGACATGGTGCTGCCCAAATCTTCAGCATCCCATAACTGCACAATTATACACAAAACAACCAGACCTCTTCCTGCCAAGCAAGGTCCATTCTGGAGGACCTTCACTCGGCTTCCACGAATTCACCTCAATATACCCATCGCCCATAACCCTAGGACCTCCAACGACAACCAATCGATCACCACAGCCCCGAAATGCTAAACCCCATCCATTCATGGAAGCAACTCTTTCAGGCAACCCTCCCATGGTAATCCAGGTCTTGCTTGGCTTGTCAAACTTCCTAACCACCATGGCAGCATAATCGGCAGCATACAGTTCGTTATCTACAACGGCCACCAGCGGAGGTGATTCGGATGAAGCAGGGATATCAGTCCTACCTGCGTTAGGTCGCACAGGGGACATGTTTGGGATTTCTGTCCATTTTCCTGTTGTCAGGTCATACTCCTCAGCACATGTCATCACCTTCCCGTCAGTTCCACCGATGCCCCCTATCACGTAAAATTTACCATCCATGAAAATGCCAGAGCACATCTTCCGTGGTCGGTTCATGCTTGGCAATATCTTCCACGTGCGGTCCTCCGAGTTGTAGATCTCAGCCGAGCTAAGGATTATCCCTCGTGAATCACAGCCGCCAGCAAGAATGGCAATCGCTCCACGGCTGGCAGAACCAAACAGGCATCGAGGCGCATTCATCTGCATCCCGGTTGTCCATGTATATGTCAGTAAGCTGTACCGATAAATAACATGTGAGAACACCTCCTTTCCAAAAACAAGAAGCTCTGTACCAACCGCCAAAGATTCCTTGTCGGAGAACACGAAGCACTCATTGGGATTCATCGTCGGTAGATGCATCCAACGGCGCCTAGAAGGGTCGAATGCTTCCCATTGGAGCAGCTGGCACGAGAAATACACCCAGTGCTCCACGACACCCATTTTTCGTCGCAACCTATACAGCTCAGCGCTCCTAACTAATGAGTGAAATGCACTATTCAAAGATGCTATGGTGCCATAGTCTGACCTTGAGCACCAAGCGAGAGAACTTACAGAGTTATCCCGGCCAATGGCAGGAATAAGCGAACTGATATCAGCATTATCCCCAGCCTGATGCTGATTGCCAGCTTGCTCATCAGGGGGTGCTGCAGCAGAATCATCCTCAGCATGAACCTTATGATCAGCTTGCTCATCAGCGGATGCTGAACCAAAGTTCTCCCCAGCATGAGCCTGATTGTCAGCTTGCTCATCATCGGATGCTGAAACAAAATCCTCCCAAGCAAGAGCCTGATTGTCAGCTTGCTCATCATCGGATGCAGAATCAAAATCCTCCCAAGCAAGAGCCTCATTGTCAGCTTGCTCATCATCGGATGCTGAATCAAAATTCTCCTCAGCACGAGCCTCATTGTCAGCTTGCTCAACATCGGATGCTGAATCGAAATCCTCCCAAGTAAGAGCCTGATTGTCAGCTTGCTCATCATCGGATGCTGCATCAAAATACTCCCCAGCACGAGCCTCATTGTCAGCTTGCTCATCATCGGATGCTGCATCAAAATTCTCTTCAGCACGAGCCTCATTGTCAGCTTGCTCATCAGCGGATGCTGAATCAATTTTTTCTACCTGATTGTCAGCTTGCATATCAGCGGATGCTGCATCAAAATTCTCTACAGCACGAGCCTGATTGTCAGCTTGCTCATCAGCGGATGTTGAATTGAAATTCTCTACAGCACGAGCCTGATCATCAGCAGATGCTGAAGAATTGTCCACAGAGAAAACCCCTCCATCTAGCTCAGAACCATCAGACTGCTTCTGCAACTTGCATTGCACATTTACACCTTCCTCGTCATTTTCCAATGGCCTTTTGCCATTCTGGGCATCAATCCTATCAATGTGATAACTCATGCAGCCCGCCGTCCAGTTATTTTCTGTCCGACAATCCCTTTGAACCAAACACGTACGATCCTCCAACATGTCTTCCAGATTGAACCCTAGAATAAACACCAGTTCCGCAACCCTCCTGTGCTCAGCCCTAACAAAACTGATATCCATACAACAAAATTAGTATACAACAATCACAAAACCAAAACATTCATCAAAACCAGGTTAAAAAAACAAATTCTCAATCACCAAACCACAAAAACATAATTTTTCCCTTGCTATAAATGTCATTCAACATCAGTTTTGATCATCAGTTAGAGAAAATCAAATCAAATACCAGTAACATTCAAATGTATAAAAAAACAATTCTTATAAACACAAATGCAGGATTTTTTCAGTAAACAAAAAAAACCACAAACATCTATAACCCCTCATTGATTCAACTTTTAAAAAAAATCTATAATCCCTCATTGATTCAAGTTGAAAAAAAAAACCTCTAATCCAGATCAAGCAACTCCTTTACAAAAAGATTCAACATTCAATCCAACAGATCCTGTAAAAACAATCAAACAACAAAACCCCCCAAAAACCAAAAAACACCCTAAAAATCAAATTTTTTAATCAAATAAACATGCAAGAATCATTAAAGATTCAAACTTTACAACCCCCAGATCCCCAAAATTCAGATCAAACAACCCCCTTTTGCCCAAATTCACCAAACATCAATCAATCAAACACTAAAACTCCATTCTTGCATTGTTACCAAACCAAAAAAACCACTCTAAACCACTAAAAATGAGAGAAAAAAAAATTTTACAAATTGAAAAGGAGGAAAAGAGAGAAACCTTTGATTGTAATTGAAACTGAACTGAATGAAATGAACACTCCTTTCCCTCTATTTATATAACAAAAAAAAAACTCTACCACTTTAATTTTCTTGGTTTTCCCTATCTATCTATATAGTCTTTTTCTTTCTTTTGTTCTTTCTGTTTTTCTGTTTGTACTTAGTATAAGGGGCAGTTACTTGTTTTTTTTTTTTTTATAAAAAAAAAAAAAAAAAAAAAAAAGGAAAAAAAATGGAAGAAGAAGAGGAGAAGAAAGCTGGGGTTTTTTTTTTTTTTTTTTAAGCCTTTGGATTCTCTCTGAAAATCAAAGTAAGGTTTTATGGCATAATTTTAGAAGGAATACTATACTTTATCTCTCTTCTTCTTCTTCTTCATATTTTTTTTTCTCTCTCTAACTATATTTTTTTATTATATATAATTAAAATAAAAATAAAATATTATTATATAATAAACAGCTGGATATTATGTGTATAACTGTTGTATATTTTTTTTAAAAAAAAAAATTGTAATAAAAGTAGAAAAAAAAATTACAAAAAAGACAAAGAGAAAGGTGGGAAGAAAGGGAGGATAAGCGTGGATGAGGAAGTTGTGGGACCCACTTTACAGCTTACTTCTTTACTTATACTTCTTAAAAAGTATTTTTTTAAGTATTTTTTTTTGGGTTTATATATAATTAATAATTATGTTGATAGTAAAAAAGTAAAGAGATAAATATATATTATTTACGTGATATATGTAAAAAAAAAATATTGTTTTTTTATCAGTTACATATTAAAGTAATACAAAGTATCCGACAATTAATAAGTTGCCTTTAAAATTTTATTTGAATAATAAATATATTTAATAATTTATAAGTTATTATTGTTAATGAGAAGTGAAATACATAGTAACGTTTTGATGCAAATAAAAAATTTCTACACACTATAGTTTATAATTCTTCTTCAATTCAATTATAAAATAAAAGTGTGGTCAAAATGCAAATTATGCATATATATTCAATTTCATAATATCAATTTAATAACAAAAATTATTTTATGTTAAAAAAGCTCGTCAATCTAAAAATTTGTTATTCATTTTTTACTCACCCTCATTTCACATTGGCGTGTCTTTTTGTTAGAGATGTTATATTAATCTTGACTCAACTGGTCAAATTTTAAAAAATGATATTATTACGGTTAGGTTACTAGTAAAAGTTAGGTTACTGGTAAAAGTTATATTTAGATTTTCAAAAGAAAGTTCATTTACTAGTCAAATTCTCAATTTAATGTTTTTCGACTTAAGTTTTAACTCCTAACTTCCACATTTGACTTCATAGTATAATATTACAAGGTATTTCAAAGGATTTCATTAATTACGAATTCACAATTTAATGTTTTTACGTCTAAACTCTCTAACTACCACATTTGACTTCATAGTATAACAATACAAGGTATTTACAAAGGATTACATTCAAAGTCACAATTTAATGTTTTTCGACTTAAGTTTTAACTCCCTAACTTTCACATTTGACTTCATAGTAGGATTTCATTAACTACGAATTCACAATTTAATGTTTTTACGTTTTAACTCTCTAACTACCACATTTGACTTCATAGTATAACAATACAAGGTATTTTCAAAGTAATTCATTTACTACGAATTCACAAGTTAATGTTTTTACACTTTAGTTTATAACCTCTAACCTCGAACTTCCACATTTGACTTCATAGTATAATACTTACATCATATTTTCAAAGGACTACATTTACAACAAATTCACAATTTAATATTTTTAGATTAAGTTTTAACTCTCCAACTATCACATTTAACTTCATAGTATAATAATACAAGGTATTTTTAAAATATTTCATTTACTACGAATTCACAATATAATATTTTTACACTTTAGTTTATAACCTCTAACCTCTAACCTCTAACCTCTAACCTCTAACCTCTAACTTCCACATTGACTTCATAGTATAATAGTTACATGATATTTTCAAAAAATTATATTCACTACGAATTCACAATTTAATATTTTTAGAACTTTATTTAAAATTTGTAACTTTCATATTTGACTTTCACGGTATAATATTACGTAGTAAAAAAGCTAGTAGTATTCATTTTTTGACCTATTGTTATTCAAACGTATTTTTTTGACTACTCTAAACACAATGAAAACAAATCAAACTAGATAACTAAATCCTAATAAGGATTAATTAATATGATTAAAATATTACACACGCTTTAAAACTGTACATAGATTCTCCAATATAATCATAATAATTTAATAGTATATACTTTTATAGTCCGAATAATGTAATATATACACGTTTAATTATTTTAGTTGAAAGAAAAATTAAAATAAAAGTCGGCTTCAAACTTTGTTGTCTATTTTTCATTTTGAAGACTAATCAAACTTTTGATTATTTCTTTTTTGTATCTTTATTTTGCTTTTTTTTTTTTTTTTTTTTTTTAGAATGTCCACTAATTTATTTTATTTTTAAAATTAGAACCACCAAGATTTTGTTTGGTCAATTGTATTGATCAAACAAGAGTCAATTACAAAAAAAGTTGCCCAATTCCAATAGAATTTTAGGTCATCAAACATTATTATAATTGACCCCTTTGATGTGATCATATTTTTGTACTATTAGGCGGTTCCCCACCCTAAATTAAGCCATAATTAAAACATAAACTTTTTTAAGTCCAACTTTTCACCTTATAGTCTTTTAACCTTTATCTTATTGTCACAACATTGTAGAAATTTCAAATTTTTTAATATAAGTTAATATTAATTAAAGACAGAATTTTAGTTTAAGTTTGAAAAATATTGAATGCGATTGTATTTTCGTGTTTTTATTACATCTCATGATGATGTTGAGTTCGATAACGATAACTTAGTAATACTTGAATTATATTTGTTGATAGATAGATAAAACGTTGGATTTGAATCTCAATCTCTTAATTGTGAAAGTCTGATTAAAGACAGATATAAAATTTTAATTTAAGATTGAAAAATATTAAATATAATTGTATTGTCGTGTTACTATTATATTTTATGATATTGAGCTAGACAGTGAATATCGAAATTATATTTGTTGATAGAGAGGTAAAACTTTGGATTTGTGTCACAATCTCTTAATTATGAAAGTGATGATTATCAAACTTCAAGATGATCTTCTACCAATGACCAAACACCAAAAGATAGAAAGTGATGGTAGGGTAGTTTTAAACTATCTTTTCTATTCCCTAAATTGTATGTGGTCCTTTTCCATGTGTTAGATAATCACATCTAATTGTTAGTCTTCTTACATTATAATTTATTTTTACAAAAAATAATTAGTATTTGTAGATTATAAGGTAAGATTTCTTTTTGACTAAATGTATCTTTGGTAATTTTGTAAGTCAAATTCACATTTTAATTTGAGATTATTATCATAGCTAGTATTTGACCATTCATCATTTGCATTTGTTAATACCAAGATTATCATATCACATTTTAATTTAATTAATTTTCGAACATATGCACCTATATTTTAACAAACATTTCAAAAAATTATTTTCTTCATTTTATATTAGTGTTATGTTTTTCTTTTATATCTAATAAATTGCACGTCGCTTAAAAATTATACTAATTTAATCTTATTTTAAGAATTATTTAATGCAAGGGTTAAAATTAAAATGAGATAAAAATAATTAGTTTCACCTTATTTTTTATACTCATAAATAAATTGAGATAAATATCTTTAGTAACTTGACAACTATTATAAAATGAAAGTGGTATTAATTGACGTATTTTAATATGTATTCAAATTATTTGCACAAATACATTTATACGCTAAAATCTCAAAGTAGAATACAAAACTATTTATTTTTTAGTATACATAAAGAGCAAAAAATATAAAAATAATATCATTTTTAGATTCAAATAGTAAAACAAAATGATGGTGATTGGTTGTTGCAATTTCGAATCCGTGTATACTTTTTTGACTTGTGAAAAAAATAAATCATAATGCATTCTTCTTTTGAACAACCGTAAATTACAATTAAATGACTTAAATAAATAAAATAAAAAGTCGTAGCTTATAACTTTTCTATATTAAAAAAATAATCGAAAATTTGTAGAGAAGTATTGGAACATGTACAATAAATATTTACTAGCCTGATTAATTTTGAGTCTAGTTTTATAAGATTCATTAAAAATAGAAACAATTTTAATTAGAAATGTCCCTCTTTAGGCTTTTACATTGGTAAAAATAGTTTCTACCGCGAATTAATAAGAAATATGTGTTATAAATATAAATTTCTCATTTATTATTAAAAAAAAAAAAAAAAAATGTTCACTAAAATACTGGATAAGTTTTTTTCCTTTTGACACTTGTATTTTCTTTACTTACAAATTTAATAATAGTCACTAAATATTTTTTCAATTAAAAATTTAAATAGGAAAACAACAATTTTTAATGATGTTATCCAATTTTGTTCCTACTTCAATTTTAATTTTTTTTTATGTAAATATTAAAACCTATAACAATGACAAAATATTAATCCACCGCTTCACCTCTTCCACCTCTTTGAAATTTTAAAACCTTATCATCTTTTAGAAAAGTCTAATATTTTCAAAACCGACCATTTATATAACAACTGTCTATAAACAAAACAAAATTCCGAAAACTTCAAAATTGAGAGTCCCAATGAAGCGGTGATTTTCTATTTTTGTGTAACGTAAGATAAAATGAGTTGTATTATGATGTAAAATTTTTAGTTTTAGTTGACTAAATAGCTAATAAAAACAAACCGATTAAAGGTAAAGACAATTTAAAGGAGTTAGAAAGATGGAGGTTTGAGAAAATGACAATTAAGTGGATTAAGCTTAGCTAAACACAATGCCGTGTCATCGTTTATTTTCTTAAGTGATAGTGTACCATTTGGTGTCTTTGTTATTCAAATATTTTAAATTATCTTACATCATCTCTACTCGAACATAATAACGATGATAATAATATAATTAATATAATTTTAACATGAAATCGATGATAATAATAATATTTTAGTGAATTTTATAAGTAAAGTGTATAAAAATTGTTTTTGATAGAATATCGATATTAAAGAAGATATAGTGAAACTACAATGTTGAGTATATAAAGTTGTTTTTAATAAAATTTAATTATTGTAAAGCATTATAAGATTAAGTATGAGAATTAAAAAGGGTATAGTAGGAGAATCGCGACGTTAAACATAATAGAGAAGAGAATAATAATAATAGCGTAGAATAACTGTAATGAGTTGTTAATATATGTATGACATTACGTTTAATAATATTTGATAATGTACTATTAATTCGTTACTAAATAAGATTAGATATAAAAAAAATTATATTCAAGTTACATTATCTTTGAATTTCTTATGTTCAAGCCAATTCGTTACTAAATAAGATTAGCTATATAAAAAAATTATGTTCGAGTTACATTATCTTTGAATTTCTTATGTTCAAGTCAAATAACCCTAGATTTTTTTTATGTTCAAGCCAAATTACCCTAGATTTTTTTTATGTTCAAGACGAATTATCCTAGAATTTTTATGTTTGATAAATACTTATAATTGTTGGCGTTTAAGTTTAATTCAAATTATAGCTTTAAAAGTGTATACTTCTAAATATAATTTTCATTATAGAAAATAAATATGTAGATTCAGAGACATATAAATAGAATACACTTTTTGATTATCATTAAATTCATGAGCAAATATATAAGACATAATCTGACGATTCAAAAAATATTATTAATCAATGAGAAATAATTTTAAAAAAAACATTTCCATAATAACAATGAAAAGCGAAAAGGGATCGAACAACTAATTATGGTAGGGCGATATAAGGTGAAGTAGCGTTAATATTATTTTACTATATATAAAATAAACATATGTTTCATATCATAAATTAATTTATAATTCTCATATTATACCTTATACTAATTTGTTCCGTACGTGTGTAAATAAAAGTTTTTATTATTTTTTGTTTAACTAAAATAAAATAAAATAATAAAATAAAAAGTGTTTTTTTTGGGGGATTCGCACGTGCGCCGCATGTGATAGAACGACAAAGTTCCCATTTCGTCAGTGTTCACACGTGCCAAAGCCCCTGGATTTTAAATCCGCTTTCAATTTAGTAAAAAAGACATCGCCCTCGGTCCCAGTGCCACGTGTCGGCGCACGTGGATTGCTCTATATACTAATATCTCTATTAATTATACCTAATTTATAATTTATTTGAAAAAAATTATACCCAAATCTTCTTAATTAGGTAATAAAATATTTAAAGAAGATACAAACTTAAGTAAAATAATCTTTATCTAATTAAAATGATATATATTTAGTAACAAATAAGACTGGTTTACTTTAATTTTTCAGTATACTTAAATTCAATACAATTTTCTAATTAAAATTTGAAGAAGAAAGAGGTATATATAGATCTTACGTTTATTTTGTAAAATAAAAGGATCAATTTTGATAAATTATCAGCTAAAATCGAGAAATAACACTTTTTATGATTTTACATTTGAAGTTATAGGTTAATAACAATCACAAAATTCGTTGATTTGACCTTAAAAGTGATTGATAAATATGTTTACTTTTAACGAGAGTATTTAACATGCTCAACTCTCAATCATCATTTGTAGTAAAATAAAATATAAATAGGCGTTTTGTAAAAAAATTAAATATTTTTTTTATTTAAATTTTTTGAAGTTTAAGTTATATTTTGCTATACCTTTGTAGAAAATATTTAACCATCGATAAAAATTTGAATTGAAATATGATTACATTCTCCAACTTCTAAAATTATAAAATTATTGTTCATTTGATTAATTTATTTGAAACATACAATCAAATTGATTCTTAATATCTCATAATGAATAATCACATAATATAATAAATTAAATTCTATATTTTTTTTATAATACAAAGAAATTTCCTCACTAATTCAAATGTCATAACACACTAAACCAACTTAAAAAGTGAAAATAGATATTGAGGTATTTTTTAAATTTAAATGTAAAATATTTTTGATCAATTTTTGATGATCAAAAATTATTTTTTCAACAAAAGAAAAGTGAATAATTCTAGTAAGTATGTGCCAACCTCTAATATTACCATACTTCCTCCTTCCATTTTTATTTATCAAATAATTTATTATATTACTATAAAAATTTAATATATTGAAAAATATCTATAATAATAAGTAATAAGGTAAAGTCCAATCAAAATGATAAATATATTTATTAACTTTTAAATTAATCTATTTATAATACTGTAGACAACTAAAAGTAAACCGAAGGCACCCACCAGAATATATTACCATCAAACCGTCCATCTTATTATAGTTTGATTTATCTCGTTTTTGAGTGGGTCCCACATTTGTAAACTTTATGGATAATTACTTCCATTAATTACTTTATAAAATACTAACAAAAGGAAATTATATTAATTAGGGTTACAGGTGTGAGAATATCCGCCGGTGCCGGCTTTTGCTACCTTTTTTTGCTTTAATTAATTAGTAATTATCTTTTTTTTTTCTAATTCATAATTAAAAAAAAAACTTATTAGTTATATAGTTTTTTTTTTCCCTCTATGAAGAAGCACTATGAAATAATATTTAATTAATACTCACCACTATATAAACTTTAATCAAAGCATTCATTTCATTGAATTAGTATAGCCACTTGTCAACAAAATCAACCATGAAGTCAACAATTATCCATGAAAAATAATTAAAGGGGCTTAAGTATACATGTAAACTTCTTTGATTTGTGGATATAATATTTAATTAGAAAATGAATTCCCCTAATTTAAAGTCATTCTTAACACGACTTCATTATTTTATATATATATATATATATATATATATATATATATATATATATATATATATATATATATCTTTGATTAATGAAGGTAAGAAAATAAGTTTAGTACAAAATAGAATGTTAATAAAATCTTGAGGTTGGTTGCTATTGATTTGCTTATTATCATCAATAATAACAAACTTATTCCGTTATATAATCAATCAATTACATTGAATCATAAATTTATTATTTTTTCGATTTTGTTAATACTAATTAAGCTAGTTATAATATTCAAACAAACAGCAAATCACAGATATACACATATACACTATTTTAGAGAGGAGAGACGCGAGGTAAATTAAGAGAGAAGCATATTGTATCTCGATTGAAATTGAGATACATAGATCACATATACATATATATATGATCTATTTTTTCTCTCCTACATCTCGATCACCTCGCCTCTCTCTCCTATCTTGCACACATATACACATATTAACTTTGCAATTAAAATATAAAGACACAACTACACATGATATGATTCTTAAAATAAATACACATATACAATCTATATCAATTTGTTGTGATATACCAAAAGAAGTACTAATACAATTTTGAATATTATATCATCCCTAATATAAATACTAAATACATTTTTTCATGATTATAGTTGTATCGTATTTTTTTTGGATACACAAATATAGTATGATAATAGTTGTATCAATTGTTTTACACACAATATAATCTTTTCATGATACATAGAAACAATTTTATGATACATAGATGCAATGGATTGTATTAATGTGTATAATTAAATCAAAGAGGATACAATTTGATTAGGTGTATTAGTTTATACACAAATACACAAATTAAGAATTCATGATGAAAACTTTCGATATTTCAACGTTAATTCAATAAAAAAAACTAGTCACACAGTAACATCACATGTACAAATAATAATTTAGCTAAAACTCTAGTGAGATCACTTATTAAGATAAGAAACAAAGAAGAAAAAGTACAAGATTCAACCAATAAATTGTAGCGAGAAAATGAGACAGAGCGAAAGAGAAACGTGATAGGAAAGAAGAGAGGGAGAGAGAAAGCGACAGGGGAGAGAGGTAGGAGAGTGGCGCGAGAGAGGGGAAAATAGATGAAAGATTTATCATAAAACGCTAAGTATACTTATCTATATAATATTTTAAAAGCATCGCTACGCTATATATATAGTAGTTATCTTTACTTAGTTTGGTAATTTTTTTTTTCTTTTCTTTACCTCTTTCTATAAGCTCTCACTTATTGCCTTCTTATTGAATCAAACTCATAACCCTGTAAGGAGAGTGATATTTACTATTCGAACTACCCCTCTCGTAACACAAACAAAATTGTTTCTACACTCTATATTATTATATATACTTCACATTAAGATTTAAGAATATTATATTATATTATTATTTTAAAACAATATGTACCCTAAGTTGTTTTTAATAAAGCATTAGGTTCATTATCATTTAGTAGGCAGATAATATTATTCTAGAACTATGATTTTGAGATTATAATTTCTAGACTAATGTATTCCATATGAAAAGTGAAATAAAATAATTTTACATTGAATGATACGATGTACCGTCAATAAAACAGACTATTATAAATTTAATTCTAAACTTAATTTTGAGATATCTCACCTCTTATCTTGCGTGTCAAATAATGAGGATTAACTAACCTAATCCTTTAATCCAATACTAATTAATCCGGAATTAGATGTGCTATATTATCTTCTTATTTTTTATTTTTCATTTTCCTCATAACAAATGCTGCTTTAACAGCCATATTCCAAAGATGAGTGTTTCTAGAAGTGATCTTTGTCATAGTTCATAGAAAATAAAAATAAAAAAGATATTTTACAATCTTATGTAGATTGAAACATGTTAAGATTTAATGATTTTTTTAATCATGATTATAAAAATGTAGAACAATTGAATACTATAATTTTGTTGCACTTGTTAAACATGTTGGACAGATAAAGTCATATCTCTTAAAATCAATAGTCTTCTATTTTTGTATCAAAGATAATTTGATCATCTTTTATTTTGCATTTTTAATATAAAACAAGAAATTTGATTTAAAATAAATGAATAGTTCTTCTATCTCATTCTATAAAATATTTTTACTATTTAGATAGATAAATCTTTTGAAAAATTATTTTACTGTAATGTATAGCGATTTTTTTTTAATTATCTCAATTACCAAAACTGTAAATTACATATTTCTTTTCATTTAATGATAAATTGAATCTTTTTTTTTATATATCCATAAGAAGCACAATGTATTAATCAAAGTAGAAGTAGTGTATTAATACAACAAAAAAGGATATGTTATAAAAAAAGTAAGTGTGGCAAAGTAAGGGTGAGGGTTTGTTATCTCCGTCTTAAATTATTCATCGTAAATTATATTTTCTATCGTAGACTTTTGGAAAATGAGTATACAATTTCTTGTGAAAAAAGTTTAGTAAATTAAAAATACGAAACAAGGGCACGTGCACACTATAATCATCAACATATAAATATGTACAACACAATAATAATAAAAACAAACTTCAAAACCAAGCAACTCCACTATCCCAAATCCACATAAACAAAAAAAAAAAAAATTGAAAAACAAAATTAAAATTATTACTAATATATTATTTTTTTAATTTTTAAAAAAAGATTCTGGCGTGCACTAAGCACTTATAATAATCAAAACCTTCATAAATCGAGGCATTTTTTATCCAATAATATATGTCCACGTGTCCACCACTTGTATAAAGACGTGTGGTCATGTGAAGCATTATTGGATGGTGAGAAAGGACTAATTGCAACTCACAAAAATTATAATTATAATATAATTAAACCCATTAGCACACATTGCCATGCTCAAATACCCTAATTAGTAATTAATACTCTATTAGTTTTTAATTATTTGATTACTTTAATACTAAAGTTTATACTAGTACTACTACTACAATTGCAAGTAGTACTCATTGACTTGGGCTATATTTCATATTTTTTTTGTTTGTCCACCATATTATACACTTCTTTTGTCCTCATTTGCAACGCTACACATATGACTTAACTCTAGTTCATCGAAAGCATTATTCTACGTTAAAAAAAAAGTATGAAATCGAGGATCAAAGTAAAATAATGTTAGCAAGTAGGAACAACTCGACTTTAGCTGATCATTTGCAACGCTATACACATGATTTAACTTTAGTTCACTGAAAACATGAGTTTACGTAGATGGGTATGACAGTTGAGAATTGGAGTAGAATGTTAGCACATAGAAATAGTGATTCAACTTTAGCTGAACAAGAATATGATCTTAGATAGAAAAATATGGAGGTCAGTGATTATAGTAGAATAATTAGCAAACGGTTGAGTATAATCTCTTATTCTTCAATATGTATTACTATATCTATTGTTTACGTAAATGGGTATTCCAAGATGTTTCTTTTGAACCAAGGGTTTATAGAAAGCTATATGGTACCTTCACCCGATCTCATTTATGGAAATCATACCGAATATTTTGTTATAAGAATTACACCATTAATTGATTGAGGAAGTATCTTGATTATATTAAAAGGTTAATATGAAGTTAATTAATGTTACATAGAAAATCCGATGGAATACCTTGAAAATATGAGGGATCTTAAAACTTTTAATTTGGCCGTTTTAGAGTGGGTAAAAGTCTCACATTGATTGGGAAGTAAATCACCAGTCTACTTATATGGACTTGGACAATCATCCGCTCATAAGCTAGCTTTTGGGATTGAGTTAAGCCTAAGTGACATATCTTTACATGGTATCAGAGTCAGGTCCACCCCTCGTTTGGACTCTCGGTTCACGCTTCAGTTGAACCTAAGCGTGAAGGGAGTTGTTAGAGTGGGTAAAAGTCTCACAATGATTGAAAATGTACTGGTGGTCTCCTTATATGCATTTGAACAATCTTCTCCTCATGAGCTGACTTTTGAGGTTGAGTTAGATCAACAATACTTGTCCATTATTGAATATGGAAACTTTTTAAGAAACTATATATACAAGAATAATTTTACTATTGCCTATTGATTTCATAAAGAGGACATATATTGTTGGACATATCAAAATAGTATAATGAACAACTATTATTGAACGAAGAGATTAATTTTTTTCCTTCCTTGGTCCCTCGAGAGTAGAATTTTTATTAGAATAAACATATTTTCTCTCTCAAAACATAATTACTCGTCACTTTTTGCTAAAAATAGTTATTCTAAATTATTTATTGCTTTAAAAAACCAAGCAATACTTTTAGTATTGTAATCAATTATTTTATAAAGGAGTAAACAAAGTGAGAGTAGTCCACAAATATATAAAGGCAATTTAATCAATAATTCTTATTACTAATGTATTCTTTAAAAGTGTAAAAATTAAAGGCTCATAAACTATAATAAGTAAATAGGACAAATTCTATAGTACTCTTGAAAAGAAATGACGGAAAAGTAAAAGAATAAGCATATGAAACAAGAAAATAATATACATAACAAAAGAATGAAAACTCACTTTCTTCCTTTACTTTATTTGCTTCTAGTTTTTCTTTTCTTTCTTATTTTATTTTTGAAATCAGGATATCTGTAACCGCTATTTTTCAGGTGTGTATTAGATAAATTCGACGTTTCTATGTAATAACTTACAAATCACAAAATAATGAAAAAATAATAGTCAGATAAGCATGATATGACGAACTCAATTGAAAAAGACGTTGACAGGGAAAATCGATCTCGAAGTCTTATTTGAAAGAGCTACTTTATTAAATTTGTTTCCTTTTACTTCCTTTCCATTTCTAAACCTCCTAGGAAGCATAAAATAATTGGAAGAATATGGAATGAGGAAAAAGAAGGGCCACTAAGCTGCAAAAGTCCATCATTCTGATTCATATTGTTGCAAATAAAAATTTAAAAAATGGAATAATTAAATACTTTAGAAAATAATGTTGTTGGTGAGATGTGTCCTATTTGTAGTATTTATTTTTAATTAGAAGTCTTAGATTTGATTTTTTTTTGATATAGGATCAATTGATAATTTACATCAGTAAACACTCTAATTGCTTGAATAAAACGAAAGGTATTGTCAGTAAATAGAAACATGTTTTGAAACATCTTAGAAATATTCTGTTATAATTAGGGCAGTCAAAACGATTCTCATGCAAGCTCACATTTTATATGCATGATTAGGAATCACTTTATCGCTAAAGTGAAACTTTTAAGCGTAAATTTGAATTATAACTGACCTTTTAAAATGAGTGTTAGATGTCGGATGAAAAATAAACTCTTTTATGTTATTTTTTTTCCTTTTTTTATGTTTTATTTTCCCTTTTGGATCACTTTAATTTTAATTTGATTCTTCTTCATTTCCTTTTTAGATTATTTTTGGCTTTTGGTCTTAGTGGTGTTATTTCTTGTTTTGGAGTGGAAAAAAAAAAAGAAAAAAGGGACTACCCCATGTGACATGTATGTTGTTTACATAGCATCTAATGCATAATTATTTGGGATTTTATCTGTCATAAGGTCCCACTAATACACCAAAATATAAGTTGTTTTCCATTAAGACCAAGTCCAATATTAATATTTTCTATACTAATTACTTTTTATATAAATTTTTTCTTCAAAATAATAAAAAATAACATAGAAGATAACCCCTTGGTAAAAAGAACATTAGATTAAAAGTCAAATTTGGAAAAGGAAGAGTGAGGAAATGCATTTTTATATGATGTATTTTCAACAAAAAATTAAATGGACCACACTTGAGATGGAACTATCTTGATATATACTATTTTTAAGTTAAAAGTGATTGGACATATATCTAAAATTAGAAAGCTTTGAAATGCATCAAAATCATAAGTTCGATTGTACTTAATTAAGTAGTACTAGTATTTACACCTCTTCTCTATTTTAACATGATTGAATTGACTTGGTCTAAGAAATTGTCTAATTAAGTTTTTCTAATACGGAGTAAATTCGGTAAGTAAATAAAAACATATTATTTAAAAAAACATAATTTCAATAAATATTATGAGAGATAGGTATGAGGCGAGTGGATGAAGATCCGGTACGTTGGAGAGTGAGACGCTTCAATTAATATAAAACGTCACTTGTGATATTTCTTTCACTACGTAAAAGCCATTTTACTAAAGACATCTTTAATGAACTTGTCTTTACAGAAAATATATTTTCCGAAAAAATTAACCAACGAGACTGAAAATAGTTTCTCTCAACTAACCCTAAAACATGCATAAAAATTTTTGGATTGTATTTCTCATTTGGGATATCAAATATTTAAAATTTCCATTTTTTATACCTTATGTTTGACCCGTTGGCCTTAATACTAAATCAAAATTAACCATAGAAATAACGGCTACTGTCTACTTTTTTATTTTCATGTTCTTAAAAAATCATTATTTTGGAGTTTTAATTTTGACAAGTAAAATTTAATTATAGTATTTTAGAGTTTCACTCGTAAAAGAACAAAAAAATGGCTAAGCTTTTATAGTTAATTATGTATCACCACAGTGCAATTTTTTTAATAATATAATAATTAAAAAAATGGCTAAGCTTTTATAGTTCTTTTTGGATTACATGGTATAATAATATGTACTATATATTTAATAATTACTTTTTATAATTATACATCATTTTTTCTAATGTCTCTCTCAATCTCATTATATCATGTCAAATACCATAAATGAATGCAAAATAAAAGAGATACTTGTAACTGTATCAATTGTATTACTCTAATAATTGTATCAACATACTTATCATCTTGTATCAATCAACCTCTATGTCGGTGTTTCTGTATCGTGAATGAATATAAGTGATACAAGAACAAATGAAGACAAATGATACAATTGTATTATATCAACTCGTATTAATTTTTATTTTTATATTGTAAATGAATGCAAACGATACAAGAGCGAATGAATACATGAAGGGATACAATTTGTATCCGCTTGTATGTATCAAACACAATCTATATATTTCATTTATTTCTGTATCACGTATGAATATATAAGTAATACAAGAGCAAATGGATACACGAGAGATGTATATATCAGCTTGTATGTATCAAATTCAACCTGCATCAATTTGTATATATGTATCAAGAATGAATACAAGTAATACAACATGTATGTATTAAATGCAACGTATATCAACATGTACTGTATTAATTGATACAGTATGTATTCGTTGAATATAATCTTTATCTAGCAACTATTCTCTCTTTTTCTCAATTCTCAATTACCTCTCTCCTCTTTCTAATCTCGCTTACCTCTCTCCTTTTTCTATGAATGATAAATACTCAAATTATAACAGTCGATTTCTTATTAGCCCTAACATAATTAGTCAATTCTGAAAATTTCTCAATTTTTTTTTGGCTTGTTGGTATACTTTCTATGTCTGCTGAAATTGGTTTTATTTTTCTTGTCAAATTGTTTCATGTACATTATATTCACTACATAAGAAATGATCATTAGTGGTAATTAATTCTTAATTATCGTTAAATATATATTTTTAACGGCAATTAACACTCATTGTGTATGTTCCTAAAGCCTTTAGCGACAATGGTTCTTATAGCACTTAACTAATGCAGGTAAAGACTTTAACACTCTTTATTGATGTCAATTTAATGCCGCTAAAATTTGTTTTTATTGTAGTGATTACGCCTTACCAAATTAGTTTTCGACAATCAAATTAAGAAAATATTTTTTAAAAATAAGTGCATTGTATATCATCCTAAAAGTATTTTAATATAATCTAGCAAAACACTAGGGAGTGGGATAACCGGATAGGTTGAGGAGTGGGGGTAACAATTAGTGTACATGGCGGAGTTAGATGGTCAAGAGATGCGTGCGGAAAGAAACTTGAAATGTCACTTAAAACAATTATTTCTCCTGCCTCCATTAGTAAAGTCATTTTTCTGATTTTTAAGTAACTTACTTTCCAGTTTCCACAACATTTGATCAACCAAACACAGAAAAATTAAAAAATATTTCGTAAAAAAGATTTTTCTCCGTACCAAACACACCCTCAAGTCTTTATTACTTGGTTGTCCAAAAACCTAAGCAACAAAAATACATACATATATATAATGTTGAAATGTATCAATTGGATTGACTTTTTATTTTTTTTGCTATAAAAGAGAAAAAAAATGAATTACTTTACTAACATGAAAAGCCAAGGGTCAAAGGAAGAGACGTACATACACTTATTTCCTTTGAGTTATATTCTCATTTATCTTTGTAAGAATCGAATAAAAATAATATCCACCACCCAAATATTAAGTTAGGCAAATGTCACCTTCAATTCCTCCTTAATTCAATTTATTATAATCATAAATTAAAATATCTAATCATAAACAAGCTAGTACAATCTAATAAATATTATAGACGATTAAATTGATGCATTCTAAGAATATAAAGTAAGTTATTTTTAGGACGTGTCGACTTTCTTATATATTAAATCATATGTGTGGGGGTATGGATTTAGAATTATTTCCCCACACGAAATTGAAATGTGTGAATAAGTAATAATCGAAAAATCAAAAAGTAAATACATGACAAAAGTAAATACATTAAACAATCAAACTTTAGGATTTTATTTATTTAGTAATAAGGTTCATCCCATACAAATAAGGAACTGGTCTAAACAATGTAGTTCGAGCAGCATCTCTTTTGAGATTTTTTAATACAAAAGAAGAAGATGCTTTAAAAACGTAATGTTAATTAATAGCCATATTTGGATCCCTTGTTGTCCTTTCGTATTCTGCTAATAAATCTATCGTGTTAAAGAATGACAAAAGTTTCACATTGATGGTTAATGAGATGTGTGGACTCCTTATAAGGTTTGGGCAATCCTCCTCCCTTTGAGCTAGCTTTTGGGGTGTGAGTTAGACCTTAGACCTAATTTAACATGGTATCAGAACAGGGCCCGTCTCACCCGATGTTGGGGCCCCCAAAAATCAAAATTGCCCACACACCAGATGTTAAGCACTGGACGTTCGGTGGGGTGTTAAAGAATGACAAAAGTCCCACATCGGTGGTTAATGAGATGGGTGGACTCCTTATAAGGCACTGGGCGTGAGGTGGGGTATTAAAGAATGACAAAAGTCCCACATCGATGGTTAATGAGATGGGTGGACTCCTTATAAGGCTTGGGCAATCCTCCTCTCTTTGAGCTACCTTTTGGGGTGTAAGTTAGGCATGAGACCTAATTTAACATATCGTTAGCCCCTCAATATGTGTTGGAGCGATGTCTCCTCGATCTATTCAATTGGAGTATAGTGACCTACAATCAGCGAAATATCTGAGAAAATAAAGTTATTTCCTTTTAAGTTATTGAGTAATATGAGAGTCGATTTTCATCAGCAATTGTTCTAATTTATTTCTCTTCGTTAGGTTCTGAAAATATAACGTAAATTATTTTTTTAGGACATGTCAATTTTCTTATATATTAAATCACATATGTAGGGGCATGAATCTAGAATTATTTCCCCTCACGAAATGTGTTAATAAGTGATAATCGAATAATCAAAAAAGTAAATAAATGACAAAAGTATTAAGGGAATTTTCAAAATATGTACAACACCATTTTCTTTGATGCCTTTATTTCTTCTTTTTAATAATAGACAATAAAAGAGGAGGCTATATATATAATAGGTAAATAAGAAATCCGTGAATTTTGCCTAACTAAATTAAATTCAAATAATGAAAATACACATAATAAAGAGTGAAATATTATAAGGTCATAAAAAAAACGACCACATTCATTATATGATAGTGACAATTTCCCATTAAAGAAACTTTGGAAAGATATAAATTCTATGAGATAATACATAAAGCTAATTGTTGTACCATATTATAGGCTAATTATAAGTACTTCCTATATGTTTTTTCCATTTAATTTTATTTCAACTATATTATTAATTCAATTCATTATTTATCAATTTCACTAGCTTTTCATTATGCTTATAAAGCCGTATATGATGCCTTTATTATTTTGCTTTCATAATTTTGATGATAGGGTTCTCAAGTCTTAGCCTATATTATTACCTATCATCATTATTAAGAGATGTCAACTATTGAGTTATTCTGAATTTTAGCATGTTAAAATGAATTTAGTTAAAATAAATGATCCATTCAAAAGTTATTTATGCTAAAATTGATTAAAAATTAGGTCATAATCGAACTTGTCAAATTCTTACTTAATTTTAAGTTTTTGTTTTTTTCTTCAATAATTTGTCCTCTCCCCTCGCCTGCATTATATTATGACGACATATAACATATCAAATAAAATTGTCTTTTTAAAAAAACATTTAGATAAAATTTCGCATGGATAATTTGTATTGCACAGCGGCGCGATTTTAAATGAGCTAAATTAAAAATATTTACATATTTAATTATATGATTTATTCTGTCTTTTAATTCATCTTGGAGATTGTGTTATATTTATCTCTTTGTAGCTGATACAAATATATACTCAACGTATTGCTAATATATATCGAATGTATCATAATTTTATATATACATTGAATATACACAAATCACGCACACGACGATTATACCAATCAATTTGTAAAAAGAAATATATATATATATAAATATTTCTTTAGATAGGCCATTTTGAATTGTTAAATCAGATTACATTAATTCGATACTGTAAGCAAGAATTAAGATATTTAGAAACTATATAAATTGCATTTTTTTGTATATCAATATGATTAAAAAAAATACATCATAAAATTTCTGTTAAATTTTTTATAGTTTGACTCTAAAAAAGAAAATCAGGACAATTAAAAAAAGACGAAAAATGTATTAGTTAATACCATGATTAAAATGCCATGATAAGTTAAACTATAATGATAAAGAGTAGAATTATCTTTCTAAATAGTCACAATATATTGCTTAAATCCTTAAACCTTTCACACATTTAAGTTTCTTGATTGATTAAGGAGAAAAATACTTCAAGTAGTACATTAGTGTCAGTCGAATAATTTAACACTTTATAATTGAATAATATTTTTAATAATCCACTACAGACAATGGAATAAATAAGTTAAAAAAATTAACTAACAGAGATATATAAAATATGATACAATCTAGCTAGTGGAATTAATCAACTAACAGAAAATTAGTATACATTTGGTTGAGCAAAACGACAAATGTTTATTTTTTAATTAATAAATCATATGGGGATTGGATTCTGTTTTTATTTATAGTTATATAGTTTTAACTCTAATTATGAAATATAGTGATAGTTTATGTATTTATAAAAACATAAATAACAATTTGTATCTTTCGCACACATAATATAAAATATATTATATTCCTGCGTATATAATATTTTTATAGTGAAATATATTATATTTATGAGCATAATAATAATAGTAGGTTCTATTCATAGGATTAAAAAAAGGGATAATTGTATATAATAACAAACTAATAACTTAAAATAAATAAAGTAGCTAGGGTTTGATTTAATTGTGCTCCATAGCAAACGTTTGCAAAAATTTGTCAGGCGACTCTCTCCCAAATATCTCGCTCGCCACTCTCCTCCAATCTCTCGTTCGTTTCCTCACTTTTTATACAAACACAAGTGTATAAAAATTGTTTCTATTTGTATAAAGCAGAGGAAATTGTATAAATACATATATTTTTGTTCCCCTCTCTCCCCTCTTCTAGCTCTCGCTCGCCACTCTCCCAAATCTCGTTCGCCACCCTCGTCTTTTTCACTTATACAAACAGAAGAGAAATGTATAAATTGCATTTCTGTTTGTATAAAGCGTGAAAAATTGTACATATACATGCAAGTACATATCTTTTCGTCCTATACACTTATAATTATATAATAAAAATACACCCCTGCCCAGTTTTTTTTGCCTTTCTCTCTTTCTCGTTTTATACAAATTCAAATTGTATCTAATTTCTCTCTTTCTCGTTTTATACAATTCGATTCAATTGTATATTCCCTGCCCAAGTCTCTTTTGTCTTTCTCTCTTTCTCATTTTATACAATTCAAATGTATATAATCGTTCTATACACTTATAATCATACAATTTATTTTATATACTTCGTTTTATACAATTCTCTGCCCAAATATCTTTCTTTAAAGTTGTTATTAACTTATAGTAATATATATAATAATTATAGTACTAAATTTATGGCCACAATCTTTAGTGAGTACATAATTGGATCATGGTATAAAGAACTTTGAGCCCACTTTGATTATTATTTAAAAAATTTCGTTAGTGTTCGATAGCAGTATTCGAGTCAGATTATATTTAAATTCATATATTGTGACTCTTTTAAAGGAAGCGACTCTTAATATAATTTTTTTTATTTTTACAATTTCAAATTCAAAACTTTGATTAAGAATATGAAAATTTATTCATCCACCACAAATATTCGTTATTTGAATCTTATTAGAGTCCAAATTGTACTTTATCATTTTTCTTCCAATCAATTATTAGGTACTAGCTATATAGGCATCCACTCCATAATAGGTTGTTGATTGACAAATAAAATATATTTCTCCATTTCAATTTAAATTTTTTTTTTTCTGTCTAAGAAAATTCTTTTTTTATTTTCAATTTTAATATACTAAGCGACAAGTTTAATATCATAAAATTTAAGGAAATACACATAACTTTATTTTAAAACTACAAAATTAAAAATCTTTCTTTATTTTGAAATTTCATATTCAGTTAAACTAAGACATTTAAATTAAGACGAAAGGAATAATAAGTCTAAGATAAAGAAAACACCTCTACTTAACTTAATTGATTTAGACAAATGACAAATATAATAATGATCTTAATTATATAAACTGACTATACAATAATTATACACAGTTAAGCTATCTAGAATTTGCAAAAAGAAAACATGGACTAGAACTATATTTTTGTTGCAAAAAGAGAGGACCCCCACTTCCAATTCATATGAAGGGAAAATGAAAATATACATTTGCCTTAGTATAAAAATTGAATAAATGCTACCATATCACTTTGATGTATACTAATATGTATGAGTATGACTTTGCCTAATTCCTTTAAAGCTTATGGAAATTAAATATCTTTATTAATTGCAAATTAATTTGCCTATAGTTTTGAAAGAGGTGGAATATATAAATCATAAATTTGGTTCATAGCCTTGTCATATCAAATAAAGCCATCTCATTTTCCAATTCTCATTTATTAGTGTGTGTTTGAGGGGCTAGTGGGGAGATTGGAGGAGGGGGGGGGGATTAAGGTAGATAATTTGTATCTATTTTTTCATAATATACACTCGTTAATGAAAATTTTGATTCTGCTGCTCTACGAGAATAATGGTATTGGAATGAGTTGTCATTATATACTTGAGATGATTCTACACCAAAGAGAATCCCCTTCCAATTTGAGGGGGGAAATGTAAAACACATTTTAGAATCTGGTTCTAAAAGAATAATATGTATGTGTATTGATGTTACATAAAAGGGGAAAGTTCATATTATAGCAATCCTTTCATGTACCTTTCAATTTTATGAAATTTTGAATTCATTTGATGATAAGATCCTAAAATTTAACCAATGAATCTCGAAATTTCCATGAGGAAATATATACGTGTTGTTAGGATTGATTCAGTGAATTTGATGATCTAAAGTCATAATATTCTTAAATTCTTTTAAAATTCATATGAAAATGAAACGCAAAAAGAAGTCAAATGCTTTTCATCGAGTGATCAAAACTCAAAAGGCCATGCATGAAGCATTTGTGGAATAGTCTCATGTCTTGATGATATCAATTTTTCCTAAAACAAAAATGTGGTATTTAAGTGAAAAAATAGAGATACAAATATATTACACACCAAATTTTAATCTTGCACACATGACGGGGGAATTTCTTAATTTAAAATGATCAAACACAAAAAAGAAATTGCATTATGACAAATAAGAATTAGTTAATATAGAGACTGAATCGAATTAAAAGGTGAAATCGTTATAAACATGAATATTTTTTTTAAAAAAAATCTATACATAGAAGCAAATTATATTAAGAAGGTAAATATAAGAAAAGATTTATCATTATTTATTCATTCAATTATTAAATATTTTAAAAAATATATCAAATTTTGAAATCATTAATAATACACAAAATAATGCTATACTCATATTCTTGGGGCCTTAGGCAACAACTTTACTTTCTTAATTTTACTTTCTTAATTACCTTAGAGACGTACAAGCATTCAATTCATTGATTCGATGTAAATATTAATTAAATTAAAATAATATAACCACTAGATATAACTTATTCGTATAAGCCACTAAATTGGAACTCTAATAATTGATGCAGTTTATTCGTATTATATACCAACCTAGTCTTATCAATCATTTATTCCAATTTCTATGGAAAGCTCAAACACACCAAGAAAGAAAACATACAATAGTTATTTGTCGAGAGTCTTATCGAAAATAACATTTTTATCTGTATGAAAATGGAATAAAATTTATGAATATTTTATTACACTTACATTTTGCTAGTAAAATTATACAGATATATTATTATTATTATTATTATTGGTGTATAAATACAAAGTATTCACACTCCACATTTTGAATATGTAGGATCAAGTTATAAACGGTTTAAACTTAAAGATCTTTTTTTTTTGTTCTAAGATATGATGGTTGATAATGCTTTGCATATTATCTCAATATTCTTCAAGCCAAACAAGGAGAAAACGACAAAAAATAATTATTTTATATTTATGAATTTGTTTAAAATAATATTTTAAATATTATTCAAACATTTTTAATTATTTATATTTATCAAAATTAAATACTTTTAATCTCCATTTTATTTCAAACATATTACGACATATAATTATTTTTGACAAAATTGATGACAAAATAAATCATCAGAATAAACTTCATCAAAGTCATTTTCCCTAATTTGAATTTAAAGTTTCAATAACAAAAGGTGTTATCAATCTAGGGTTTGATGGAAACGTAACTATTAAATCATTGTTATTTTCATTTATCTAACGAGTGTATAAGAAGCATACGTCGAATTCTTTTTTGATCAGAAGAAAGATATTATTTTTTAGGATACGAATTGAAACAATTTCTTTAATTTAAATGACTCATGTCGTAAGTTTCTTAAAAAATAACTACTATCATATGTTTTGATATAACGAAGATTAAAAAATAATAAAGGACTATTTTAAACATTTTCTATACATTATTATTATATAGTGATTTATATTTGTCAAAATTAAATACTTTTAATCTCCATTTTATTTCAAACATATTACGATATATAATTATTTTTGACAAAATTGATGACAAAATAAATCATCAGAATAAACTTCATCAAAGTCATTTTCCCTAATTTAATTTAAAGTTTCAATAACAAAAGGTGTTATCAATCTAGGGTTTGATGGAAACATAACTATTAAATCATTGTTATTTTCATTTATCTAACGAGTGTATAAGAAGCATACGTCGAATTCTTTTTTGATCAGAAGAAAGATATTATTTTTTAGGATACGAATTGAAACAATTTCTTTAATTTAAATGACTCATGTCGTAAGTTTTCTTAAAAAATAACTACTATCATATGTTTTGATATAACGAAGATTAAAAAATAATAAAGGACTATTTTAAACATTTTCTATACATTATTATTATATAGTGATACATCTTGTTTCTCTAGAATAATATTCAACACAAAACTGTTATTTATCCTAAGTATTTGTTTATTCATCTTAAATATATATACTTATCCTTAAGTATTGTTTAATCATCATAATTATTTTAACCAAACTAAATCAAATCTATGTGTCCTTAGTCAAAATAAATAAATAAAAAAATACATGGTTTATGCTTCCATCATAGTAGATTATAATATTAACAGAATTAGTTGTACCTACCTTATATTATTTTCCCTAATTATATTATTACAACTTTGAAATTTTAATATATATATCCACGACTTTTACGAATCACCATTTAAATATCAAAGAAAAAGGGAAAACACAAGAAAATTAGTTGTGGGCCTATTTGACAAGTTCTCCATGGGCCAATATATATACACAAATATTTGATTGAAGCCTATAATCAGTATGTATACATAATCAGTGTTTACTATATACAGATTGATTATACACCTATCATATAGTGATTATACTAAATAATTTTTTAAATAAATATTAAGTTGTGTTTTAAAACCATAAACATGTACGTCGGTTCTTGATTAACATCCTTTTGCCACTATTTTTCTTTTCGACAAAATGCAGAGTCTGTCATTTGTCGTGTATAGAGATCTGGTATTCGGTATTGAATCAATCCAACATTTCGTTCGGTCACTTCGACATTCATAAAATAAAACCTAATTCTATTGAGTTGATAGGAAACAAAAATTAGCAGCCAATTAATTTGATCCATTTTGTGGCCTTGTACCTCACCAGAAAGTCTTGCAAATAAGACCATTTAATTGTTCTGTAGGATATAATCTGTTTTTACAAAAGGGAATTTATGTTATAGGAAAAAAAAATTCACAAATAGCGCTATTTACGCACATATTTGTGAAAAATAATGAGATTTTACTTAATTATGCAATATAACAATATTTTAATTTCAAAACATAGCGAAATATATTTTATTCGTGTGTATAATAATAGTGAAATACTTTCTATTATTTATATAATTTGTGTATTCGCTTGTATACAATATCTTGTCTAATTGTATCGGCGTGGTATAATAAGTGTATTCGCGCATATATGCTATAAAACCCCAAACTATCACTATATTATGTAATTTTTAAATTACCATTATAAAGAATAATTAGAAGGCTGAGTTAGTTAAGCCACATAATTTTCCCTAAGTTTAGTATACTTGTAAAAGTCATTTTTGCACTAGCATAAGTTTAATATGTCATAGATGTTATATCATTTTATTATCAATTAATACATACCATATAATGTTGTTTAATTTGTGATTTATCTTGTTAAATGACCTGTAATTTCTTTCTACGTACGTTACAATTCACAATACGTTGAATTTAAAATATTATCATACCATTTCTATTTTTTCAAATGGACTTTTACCATGTGTAGGGTTTGACTAGATAGTTATATTAGATAATATAGATTATTTATTAATTTCTTTGTCTCATATTATATGAAATAGTTTAATTTGACATAAAATTTAAAGAAAATATTAAACTTTTTATTATGAGCTATAGAATCCTCACATTGTTATTGTTGTTGATGTGAAAGTGTGATAATTACATGACATTAACATAGAAATTGTTCTTGGAAAAGAAACCACATCACATGCAAAATAAAAATAAAAATTAATACATTCCCCAAATTAAAGAAACAAAAACAAAAAACTGAAAAGGAATTTCTGATATGTTCCTAAAAGTTGCTGCATGCAAAAAAATAAAATGTGTTAGGAACAACTTGTTCTGAATTGTAAACATCTACATTTGAATTTGTAGAAAAATACCTAAGACCTTTGTTCAACAAAAGTCACCAATATAGTGGCCCTCTATTGGATTTTAGTAATTAATTTCTAATGTCAAGTTGTTGTATATGCAATATCTTGGTCTTTCAATTTTGTACTACACAATGTTTGTATTTTCATGTTTGGGTTTTTATGTAATGATCCGGTTAGTTATTTTTGAAAAGTTTCGTAAATTTATTGTTTTGCCCCTTTCAGTATCGATCCCAAGTCGTTTATGATTGAGTTTGAAAACTTGATTTTGATCTAGGTAAGTTTTGTGTTTTAAAGACTAAGTTGTTAAGAAAGTGATTTTCAGCGTATTTTGGAGTTTCGAGTGTCGAAATGGAATTTCGTTGTTTCCATCAATCTGGAAGTGTGAAATTTGAGTTGTGAGAGTTTTCTTTTCGAATTTCCAGTCTTTTTGAGGATTTGAGGTCCTAAGTTGTGAAATTGTGGAAATTTAGCCTTTGGGTTGACTTTGGTCAACATTCCGGGTTTCGATGCTCAGATAGAGATTCTGAGAGTTCTGTTGGATCTGGTGAATGATTTTGAGTCTAGTTGAGGTCTTGGTTGATTTTTGAGAGGTATCAGCTTGTTTTAGCTTTTTTAGGCATGAGTTAGTTTCTTGTGATTTTCGCGGATGTCGAGTTAAAAAAACCTCGATTTCGTACTTTGACAATTCCGTTGAGTCCAAAACGTCGAGTTTAATTGGCTTGTGTGGTTTGTGTGTACGGGTTTCAAACGAATCTTGAGGGTTCTTTCAATGTTTTAACAGTTGACTGATTTTTCTGATGTCTCAATTTATTGCACCTCCACTTTTGTGAGATCTAACTCGTTTTTGCATCTCGTTTTTGCGAGGCTCGCTTAAGCGAGACTTGGTTCACTTTTGGGAAGGGTCAACCCATGTTGACCTTCTCATTTGCGAAGCAGCCATCGCTTAAGCGAAGCCCTAATCGCAGAAATGAGGCCCGCATTTTTAGTGTGGTTCACTTAAGCTTAAGCAATACCTGAGAGGGCTTTTGCTACAAATTTTGGGGTTTAAGACCATCTCCAACTCAATTCTATTTTACTCTCCATTCTCTATATTTGGAGAGTAAAGTAGATAATGGTCTCTCCAACCACCCTCCATTTCACTCTTTATTTCCCACTTATAGAATTTGGAGAATACTATTCACACTCTCTATTTTATTTTTTGATTATTTTAATTATTATTATTTCTATTATTTTATAATTAACACATTATTTTTCATATAAAACCATGAATTATTATAAGTAATTGTTTTTAGATATAATATAATGTTTAAAAAATACATTATTTAATACATATTATTTTCATCCCAAATAATAGTATTTTAATTTTTTTTTTGTTTTTGTCACTTTAATAGTACTTAACCCTTGCTTCTACACTTGTGTAGGTTCCGAGCCCAAACCTATTTGATCTTCTTCTTCTCTTGACAGTTGAGGCTCGCGAAGGATTTCAGAGGTAGCTGTTTGTCATTCAGGCGGACCCTTATTCTCTTTTTTAAGCTTTGTTCTATTTGAGAAACAAAGTCTGAGACTTGTATTTATCTTTGCATTATGTATCTTCATTAGTGTCTTGTACACGTGACTACCAGGTTTTGAGGTGTTTTTAGAATGAATAAAATTTTCCACCTTTGTCTTGTTCTTTCATTACTGTTTTCAACATTTTCTTTCTTTTCGTTGAGTTGAGACTGACTTATCTTGATGGAAATAGACAAGTCCCATCACATTCAGTTTTAGATTGTGACATTTTATACCCTAAATGAAAAGGTGATCATGTGATGATAACAACGTTTAAGGTGAAAGAATTCAAACATGTCTAGAAACTTCATCCACAACTTTTTATTCATAACTTTAATTTTTGAAAATTATATATTAGATTTACATCAAACTCTAATATATGGTACAACATACCAAGATATAGATGCAAACGGATGGTGTCATAGTGTTGTCGTTAATAGGATCAAAAGTTAGAAACCAACCCTAAAACTCAAATCCATGAGGGTTATCGAATCAAAACGATCGATTAAGATGTAAACAGTGGTTGATCTAGGATTTTCATTAGGGGGGGTCGGGAAAAAAAAGAGTAGTGGTTTGAACCCCTAAACCACTAAGTCAACCTCTAATCTTATATTCAGGAGGTTCAATATCAATATATAAACATAAAAATACCTTAAATATACAACGTAATTTTTTATCGAGGGGATATTGATGAACTCCCTCGACATACTCTAAGTCCGCCCCTGCATGTACAATAACAATACGTTTCATGAACATGGATGGTGACACGAACATAGTCTATTACTATCCTCCAATATATTAGAGGGCCAATCTTGTTGACTTTTGTTGAACAAAGGTATTGGTAGTTTTTCCATATTCAAATGTAGATGTTTACAAGTCACAAAAAAGGTGTTACAACACATTTGCATGCAACAACTTTTAGGAACATATTACAACTAATAATTAGAAATTTCTTAAACCTCATATTATTATTTTTGTTTCTTTTTATGCATCAAAACTACTCAAATGTATTTGTATTTGATTTTGCATGTGATGTGGTTTCCTTTACAAGATCAATTACTATGTTAAAGTCAATTATTTGTGTATTTGAAGTCAAGCAATCATCACAATTTCACATTATTGAATGAAGCTTTATTAATTATTATTAATAATAATTACTCCATAAAGTCTCTAATTGTAACGCACAATCGCATTATTCATTCTCACTAGGTTTTCTAAGTCATGGATTTCGATCATAATTCATAAATGAGTCAAAAAAAAAAAACTTCATTACTACTAAGATTCACGAGCTTCTAACGAACGCTACAACAAAAAAGGTATTTAATGACAATAAATTTTTCTTTTAGTATATGTTTGTACGTTTTTTTTTCTTCAAAAAGTCTCCACTAATAAGACTATCACATCATCTTCTACTCCCTCCGTTTTAAAAAGAATGACCCTAGTTCCTTTCTAGTCTGTTTATAAAAGAATGACCCATTTTTTTTTTTGGCAAAATTTAACTTTAACTTTACACGTGACATATTTAAGACCACAAGATCAAAGGACATTTTGGTAAATTTGACATAACTTTAATTTAAAATCACGAGAATAAAAAGTCTTCTTTCTTTTCTTAAACTCCATTCCAAATCAAACTAGGTCATCCTTTTTGAAACGAAGGGAGTAATATGAGATTTGGTTCGTACACCCCAATAATATATATATAATGAAATGCATATGTTGCTGCTATAATTGAAAAAATAGGATACAAAAATTCAACCAACCAAATAAACATCTAGAATTTTTTTTCCTACAACTTGACCGTCATAACAAACTTCGAAAAAATTTATGCATTCATAATACAATATAATGCACCTAATAAAATAATTTTACTCAACTATTAAAATAATTTATATATAATTTTCTCCTATTTAAACTTAGAGCACACTCCACATGCCCTACTTTATAATTTGCAAATGAAAAAAAAATGGACAACTTCTTGTGTAAAGATTAAATAATACCAATATATGGTTGTTCGTAATGGATTTGTTCCTCATTGGGATTGGACATTTGACCCACCTTATATTTTTTCACTCCGATAAAATAAGAAACTAACGACAGATAAAATTTTAAAGATAAATAACAAATTAATTTTATTAGCTAGGAATTATCGACAAATTCTTCTTTGAGGATTTTATATATTATCAATAAAAATTGGCAACCTGCATGAGTGGTACTATTTAGGGATGTCCATTGAACAAATTATATGAAACTGACGAATAAAAATGAATTGAATTAATAAATTAGTTCATCGTTAGCTCGTCCAAAAACCCAAATAAAGGATGCTTGAATCGATAAAAGTTGAGTTAAGTTGGGCTAAACACCGAGTCATAGTCCAAACTAGCCTAACTATTACAAAATAGTCCGAAACTCTCATCAATTGTTTAATTCTTAAATTCGCGTACGTTTTAACCTTTTCAGATCATCAAATCGTGAAATTACTTTGAATATATAATTATTGTTTTATATATTTGTACATGTGCAAATATTGTGATCAGACAAAAACAGCAGTTTGTCACATGAAATAAGAAGAAAATGTTTGGTCCTAACGTGTTGTGTTTCTGGTGGCTGAAAAATGCAAAAATTTTAACAACATTTTATGTAAAATTCACTTTACTAGGAAACTGCTTTTTGTTTAATTTAATAAATAAACACATTGGAATATATATATATATATATATATATATATATATATATATATATATATATATATATATATATATATATACAGTATTTTTATGTCCCCAAAATCTCAAAAGGATATGCTAATTTTTTTTTTATTATATGCACTTGTCTATTTAAAAATATATCACGTGATTGATGTCGGCTAAATTAACGAAATAACATCAAATCTGACCATGGACCACTATTATTGTTATTGTGGCTTTGTCATGTGACATTAATTTCCAAACAAAACAAATTCAAAATTTAAATTTAATAAATTTATTCAAAGTTTTTGATAATTTTTGGCTATATTGAAAAATCATTGTTCAATCTTTTGATAAAATGAATTGTTGTTCGAAGAGTAAATAAACTTACACTAACGTATTATTTTGGGATTCAAATTTGAGATTTTTCGTATTAATTGTACTTTGAAAATTATGAATATACTTTTAGTGTTTTTTTATATAACTATTTGTGTGTAACACTTCTAAAGAGCGCGAACTGATGAAGATAGATCAACTAAGACTAATTTTAGCTTAGTAAATTAATTTTTAAAGAGACAGTGTAATGTAATCCATCGAAAGAAATGAGAGAGAAAGGTGAAAATATTTATAAGATATAACTCAATTTTACATAATACACGAGCTTTTGAAGCTTAATATAGGCATGTACCGCAGCCCAAAAGACAAATTTATGCCATAAACTTGGCTTGTGATATTACACTATGTATCAAAAATATTAAATTTAATTAAACCCGCCTAAAAATATTGCATGGCTTTGTTATTTTGATTTACAATATTTATCATGGGAATTCCTAAAGTCACGTAGCAAGTAAATTTAAAAGAATTAATTACATTATATATTTTTCATTTCAATTTTAATTTAAAATAAATTTTCAAATTTTATTATTTTAATTTATCCTATATACTATTGATCAGAAAATTACTGAATTAGTGCTTGTATGTAATATAATATTGTGTTCAAATTGTTGACCATTGACCACTGGATTGTCTCCTTAGGGATGTCAATTTTTTTTAATTTTTTTTTATCATATGGAGTGTCTTTGAAAATATAATAAATTATTGTTGAAAGTAAAATAAATATAAATAAAAAATAAAAAATAAATATTCAGACTAGGAAGTGGACAAATATTTAGCTTTCTTTCTGAAAATTTAAGTTTATTATAATATAATATTTACTAATTTAAGAATACAATTTTTTTTGACTTTATCTTCCCTTAGATATAAAATTGTGAATAATAATTTGAGGTAATTAGTTGACGTGATTATTTGAGTTATTAAAGAAAATAACAATCGCTTCTTAAAATCATTTTATATTATTATGCACTTTGATTAACATTTTAATTATATCAAAATGCTCTAACTCCAACATGGAGATTTGACCTTATTAATTAAATATAATAGAAAGAGATCAATGCATGCTCATAATTAAAAGAACCTAGGTACGAAGTAGACTACTAATAAATTAAAATTTGTATGTATTGCTTCGTACGTGCTACTAATAAAACATAAAATATATGACAGACTTGAGCACCATATACTTCGTAAATGCACATGTATGGAATATTACAATTATAAATCGTCGTTATCAAGTTGTAGAATAGTGATGAGACTATTTCATTCTTAATCAGAAGTTTTGAGTTTAAGCTTCGAATATAGAGAAAATATCATGTTGAAAATGCCACTGAATGAGTCACGGAGCATCATGCACGATCCAAATTTAGTTGACGCTTCAATCAAAATTTAGATTTGATATTTATAATGTACTAGCATTTTAATTATTTACTTTTTTAGTGCTAATATATATCATATATTTTAATTAGTCGGCAACTAAATATTTGACTCATCACAAACTTGAGGGGATAAGTTCATCAAAAGCTAGTTGGCCAACTATTAGACAAAATATTAATTTGATTATTAGTGTAAATTAATCAAATTAACAACTTGATCAACTGACATTCCGTACTATTCACAACTATCTAAACGAATCTTAATATTCAAATAGATCTTCTTTGTCCAACTTAATTTAATGAGCTACTCCCTTCGTTCGATATTATTTGTCATATTACGTTTTTCGAAAGTCAATTTGATTAATTTTCAAAGTTAAACTAGATCACATTAATTCAATATTTTAAGCAAAAAAATTAGATATTCTAAAACTATATGAAAAGTACTATAAATTGCAATTTTTTTGCATATTAATATGATGAAAAAATACATCTTAAAATGTTAGTCAAAGTTTTTATAGTTTGACTCTAAAAATAGTAACTATGACAAATATACCGGACGGAGGGAATACTAATTATGTATATCTAATAAGAGGTCTGTTTGGTACGAAGGAAAATATTTTCTACAAAATATTAGTGTACGTAAACGATAAATAGATAATTATTTCCAAAGCATTTTTATGTACATATTTAATTACTCTAATATCACGCCAACAAATGAAAACGACCATTACATGCATGACAATTAGGAAAATTTAATTTTATTAGATAGGGATTTGTTTCTCTTAATATAAAATTTTGTCGGCGATGCTATAATTACAAGTTAATTACAACACATAATCCTTTTTTATAAATTTTATATAATTTTTAGAAAAAGGCAAATTTGTACATATATATAACTCGATACACAACATATTGCATTCATATTATTGGATTCTTTAATTTACTTTCACATAATTAATATTTTTTGCAAAAATATTTGTATATATACTTATATAAATAGTATATATATCATGTATTAATCTTATAATTTAGAAGTGCATAATAGTGTGTAAATATTTAAAAGTGTATAGTAGTGTATAAACATGTTCAATAAGTTAAAAAAAAGACATCCACTCAAAAGTTTCTCAAAAAAATTATTTGAAAATGTAAACATACTTGATACTTTAATTTGGTGACGGTAGGGTATTTGTCTTGAGCTTCTTATCATAAATAGATTTTTCTTTTCCGAAAGGGGAACCATCAAGTCTTTATATTTAGCTGGTTCTTTTCTTGCCAGAAAATGTTCAAGACTCTGTAAATAGATCAAGGTTTGTTTCTTCTAACTAAATCAGCATTCACAGTGTAGAGTTAGGATTTTTGAGAATTTTATCTAGGGGAAGAATTTGTGGGACAGGTGGTATCACTTGTATAAACCTCTTTCTAAAGTTTAAATATTTGAATAATATGATCATACGATTCTAACATATACGCCCAATAGACAGTTGAGAAAAAAAAAGGAAGAAAAAAAATTGATTTAATTTGGGCTCTTTAATTAAAGTAATGATTTTCACTCAAATTTACTTTTGTATTCGATAATTCATAGTAGTAAAAAAATGTCGACAGATAAAAGACAAATCCAATAATAATTAATTAAGGGACAAATATAGTTTTGGAAGAAGATCACATAAAGTGAAACAATCTTAACTCATTTTCTCCCCACATAAACAACATGATTAGACAAACAGCCCAACTTAGTGGAAAAATTAAATTTTGAGATTTTATAGCATTTTATTATTCAAAATGTATATTCATTGCCCAATTGTCTTTGGATTATATAGACAATGCATATCGAAATATTAACGTCATAATAGTATCATAGAAAAAAGTGCTTAATTAGGTATTAATTATAATCTTTTAAGAAGAGTAGTTAGAGGATATTCTAGGTAAATGATAAAAAAAATAGATTTATATAACCTAAAATAAATTTAGATTTGAACTAAGACTAAGCAATAATTAATTGTTCCAAGGTTGCACGTCTATCTATTTTGCCACGCTCTTCTACTCTTATAAAAGTCGATAAAAAGAAAGTTTAACTTATCTTTCTTACGGCTCATTACTGCAGTGTGCACCCTTTGATAAAATAAATAAAATAGTCTTCTAATACTAACTTAGTTTGAAATTATATTATTTGAATGGTTAGTTACGTTTTTTCGCTCCTATAAACGATATTTTCTTCTTTTCAATTTATTTGTTTTATTTTTTAATTTTAATCTACTCTAAAAAATAAATTAAAACATGATTAAGATCACAAAATTAAAACATTTTGATACATTCTACATATTTTTAGTTTAATACCATGAATTTCAATATATTTTTTACTTTCTTAAATTTCGTGTTTAAATCAAAATCAGACAATAAATTAAAACGAATAATACATAAAAGAGAAGAGTCGGAATTGGCTAGTCATAACACCCATATCATTTACGACGTTTAAGTTATATATATGTATCATGAGTCTACCAAACCAACTGAAATATTAAGATTTCTCAGTTATATATATATATCATCGACGTAAAAAATAATATTATTATTTTTCATAATATATAGCAGGAATCTCGCCGGGAAAAGGTAGAGCATATCCCCATCACGTGCGACATGAAATTTTACACAAATTTCATAGAAATATAGTGAGTGAGTTTCATTTATTCCAATGTAATCTCACCTCATCAACATTAATTTATTAGAGGTAAATATATATATAAAATTAGCTTACTTGCTACCAAACAAAAAATAAAATCTTTTCTAAATTCACTTCCATGAGGTCTAGGTCCTTTTGCTGACTATTAATTCAACTATTATTCATATCTCACTTCTCTCTTAATCATGCAATAGTTTATATGTTATTTTACTAGTATATATTGGATCCAGGTCAATTTTTTTAATAACGATAGTATTTTGATCAACTTGTGTGTATTTTAACTAATTCATTAAGTATATATATTTTATTTTTTTTATTAATCTAGACGATATTCTTAGGATCGGAATATTTAGGTGTCATGTGAAAGCTGACAAAGCAAATCTCAAAAGACCACTAGCAATCAGACAAACAAGAAATATATCATAAGATATAAAGATTTAACGTAGTTTGGTCAATAGATCTTTGTCTATAAAAGAGATGAGCAATCCACTATATAAATATGAGAGTGCAAAATATAGAGAGAAATAATCTCAATCAATTCACTTAGAATAGAAGTAGGCTCATACAAATAATAACTTGCATGTGTCCGACAAATTCTCCCCTAATCAAAATTCTCAAAACTTCTAAAACTATATTGTGAATGTTGATTAAGTTAAAAGAAATAAATCTATATTTATAGAGTCCTAAATTTTTTTTCACAAGAAAAAGATTAGCCAATTATAAACATTTGCTATTTATGATAAGAAACTGAGCAGAAATATTAACGTAGATGATATTAGATAATTTTATCAAAATTGAAGTCTTAATTCATTTATTATTTTTACTCACTTAATTTTAAACACTTTTTGGTCAACAATACCATGCTAAGTCAAGTCAAGCTAGTAGCCTCTAGTATCTACACTTAGGTAATAAAGTAAAAATAAGTAACATGAAGTTATAAGATCTTCACGAAAATCGTGAAGTTAGATATCAATTTTCAACATATGACACTATTTGAGTATTTGTCATGTTATTAAAATTGATGTGGGGGTAACACAAATAGATGTGATGCACCAGATTAAGTTGTTTTTTTCTTAATAAAAGGTTTCGAGTTTAAATTTTGGATATAAATTTTTTTTTATACAAAGCAAAGTTCTACGCAACGCGAATTTAAAATAGGCCAACTTCAATACGTACACTAAACACACAAAAAAGAAATTAAAAAAATTGATATGGGATACTTGTGACTTGTGAGTGAGGTGGGGTATTCAGAGGCGAAAGCAGAGCCAGAATATCGATTACGAACTTAACTTTTTTAGTTTAAGTTATGTTTTTGCTTTAAAACTAAGGAATCAATGAATTAAAAAAATTTATAAATTTTAAATTTCGACTCTATTTTTCTATTCGAAGAGAGTTAATTAAGAGTTATAGAGAGACTTATAGAGAAATATTTCCATGGTAGTTATATTAAAATGACAAGGAGATAATAAGATAACATGGGCTTGCGTGCTATTACTGACACAAACAAGGCCCGCAAAGTTGGCTGATAAACAAGGGCAAATCCCCCCCCCTACCTCCACCCTCACCCCTA
This sequence comes from Solanum lycopersicoides, assembly GCA_022817965.1. Lineage (NCBI taxonomy): Eukaryota > Viridiplantae > Streptophyta > Magnoliopsida > Solanales > Solanaceae > Solanum > Solanum lycopersicoides. The sequence continues at coordinate 2,596,968 of CM040622.1, read as the reverse complement.
CCCCCCAACCCCCATACCCTATTTTGTGTTCACTCCCACTTGATTTTGTTATGTGAACTCCTAACTTGGGAAACATAATGAAAAGGATGGGTGCAACATATAATATTTACTAAATATTTGAATGGTTGTAACGGTTGTAATTTGTAGTATTTTTTATATAATTTTTATATATAAAAATTTACTTTCAAGAAAATTGAGGATTTGTGTCTGGATTTATATGAATATTTGTCAAATGAATGCTCATATTTTGAATTAAGATATATGAATTTAAATATATAGGGAGTATTTATTTTATTTAGATGATATGTATATTTGAATAACTTGATTAAGTAAATATCGATTACAAGTGATAAATTTTGTGTTTAATCCAACCTTAAAAGCTAATTTAAGAGGTGATGATTGCTTAAGTATATTGAAGAGACCAAGACTCTGCACGCACCTCCTCACGCCCAAAGCTGGACATTCTAATATGTGGCAATTTTTAATAGGAGGAGGTTGGGGGGGGGATGAGAATTGTGGGCCTAATTAACCCAAAAAACTAGCTCGAAAAGTGAGAATTATTGCTCAAATCATATTAAAGAGATCACTCGTCCTTTAAACTAGCTTAAAACCTCACATTGCATCTGTCTCGTCCTCTCGCCCTATTATGAATGTTGTAATACTTGCACTATAGATTAAATTTTAATTTGTTGTATTCACATCTAGTTGGATTTGTTGTTCCGCCATCGTTCAATGAGAACGAATAAGAAGATTGTAGAAATTTGATTTGAGGAGGTAGGGATGACTACTTCTGAGAGTAAATTAGGCGAATATAAAATACATGGATACAAATTATGCCTTGTAATAAAAGATAAATTTGGATCCGTTTTGTCTATGAACAAAAAAACTATAAGTAAAACAATTATGAATAGCATGGAGAGTTCGACCCTGACTCAAAATAAACGTTGCTGAAATACTTAACACATGCAAGTCAAATGTAAAATGATGTTATTACTATCGAATGAGTAACACATAAAAACCTATCCTTGGAAGGGGAAAAACAACTAGAAAGGACTTGCTAATTAATATCCTAGAGTAAGGATCAAAAGGAGAAATCCGCCCTATGAGGAGCTCATATCTGATTAGCTAGCTAGCGGTAAGACAATAGCTTATTAAACCAATAATATTTAGTAGCTAGTCCAAAAGGATAATCAGCCACACTAAGATTGATACTCACATTACTTATGCACTCGCCGTGATCTCAATCAGGGACAGATATAGCTTATATAATATTTTAAATTCAATATCTATTAAAATAACTTCAAATACTTCAACCTATTAATTTCAAATCTTAAATCCGTCTACCACCTCAAATCAAGTGATGATAAATAGATCTCTCTCTCTTTCTATTTAAAAACAAGAATAGCCCACTTCTTTCTCCCATGCACTTGTCTTGTTCACCTCCAACACTCCTTCCTTAGTGTTTTTTTTAATTTCCTCTTCATGGCCTCCTTATCTCTCTGTCCATAATTAACTTGTCTCTTTCTCTCTTCTTCTCTTCTTTTTAAACTCCATCTCCCACACTTTAACTCTCAATTCATATTCAACATTCTATTCTATCTGACAACAACTCTATCTCTCAATTCTTTTTTTGTTCTTTCTTGAGTTTCATTATATAATGTCAAGCAGACGATCGCGTTCTAGAATAAGCGATGATCAAATCGCTGATCTTGTTTCCAAGTTGCAACAACTTATTCCTGAAATTCGTAACAGACGTTCTGACAAGGTATATAAATAAATATGTATATATCATCGTTGTTGTTGAAAAATTTCTTTATACTGTCAGTGTACAACGTATTGTTAGGTCTTTGTTTTCATACTTTGATAAATATGTGAATGCATTTAATTTTCAAGTAACTTCCTAAATTAATATTATGTGGTCTTTAATTTCTTTTCCTTTTAGAGATAAAGTTTGAGTGTGACATTTTCATGCCCACTTAGTATAATAGCCCACAAGCCCATATTAATTTCAATTCAAAATGTACTTGTCTTGTTTGTCGTCTCGACGCATTCTCTTTTCCCCTCGATTGATGTCTCGTTTCTCAATACCCCGTTTTACTCGTAAAACGATTTGTATAAAGCGAGAACTTGAGTCTGAATGGTATATGATAGTAATACAATCAATAGTTTCCCCAAATAGGAATATAAGTTGAAGGCCAAAGAAGCTAATAGCCGACTCAGCAGACTTACTTGACCTATTGAATTACCACTATAGGATTTTTGACCGCTCTTGTCATGGAGTACGTTCTGAATGTTTCTATGATTTATAAATTTTTTAGTTCTCGTGAGGAAACAAGATGTTGCTCCTTCCTATTTTTTATTATTTTGTTTTGCGAAAATTATGCTTTTAATGCGTGATAGCTACGTAATATCCTTGATTTCATCATTTTTTTGTTAAAAAAAAAAAAGAAATATTGAAATGGAATTAATTAATCATTTATGTAAGTTAGCATCCCACACCTCATATATAAATATACAGTATCTTTCTTGAAAGTGACCTATATACACATGCACCCTTTGCAATATTTAAGCTACAATTTATGTTGCTTGGATTTATCGAAATTGTTGTCATATTCATGTCGGATTCTTTTAAATGCACTATTTTGAAGAGTTCGAGAAATATAAGTTTGCAATAACAACAACAATAAAATCAATATAGTTGTAATGTTCAAGTGGAGTGATTGATCTGGAGAAGGTAGGGCGTATTCAGACCTTATACTATCTTTTGTAGGAATAAGAATATTGTTTCTGATAAACTCTCGACTTAGACAGGAATCCTAAAATATTATCTAGTTTCTAACATTTTTTTTTCCAATTAAATTATACAGGTTTCAGCGTCAAAAGTGCTTCAAGAAACTTGCAACTATATAAGAAATTTACACAGAGAAGTGGATGGATTAAGTGAGAGATTATCACAACTTTTGGAATCAACTGATAGTGATAGTGCTCAAGCTGCTATTATTAGAAGCTTACTTATGTAGTAGCTATTTAATTAAATAGCTCAACTTCATTAAAATTTCTATTATTAAAAGATGGAGCATTTATATTATCAATTAGGGTTTTTTGGCCACTATAGGTCAAAATTAATTTCTATTTTTCTGTTTTCCAATTTTGAATAGTTTTTTTTTTTTTTACTTTGTGTTGTATTGTTGTATCCATCTGTTTTAAGAGCTGATGTTTCTTTGATCTCAGCCTTTTTTAAGTATATAAGTATTTTGAGATGTTTTTATCGTTTGGTATCGTGTTATTTTGTTCTGAATATTATGTTACACGTTTTTTATATTTGTTATGTCTTGTTTATGTTGTATTCTCTTTTTTAAATGGCTTTGTTAAACGTTACTTGAGCTGATGATTTTTTGAAAATAATCTTTTTATCTCCACGAAATAGGAGTAGGGTTTGCATATATCAAACCTTTTCCAGATCCATTTGTGAAGATACACTATATATAATATTATTGTTGTTATTGCTCGATATCTTTTTTTATTCTCTGATCATTTATTAAGTTATATAAGCAAAATAAGTTGTTGAATTGTGTAATCATCCGATCTAAAAGCTTAACTATGAATCAAATTATATTTTTATTTGCTTAATTTAACATGTCTTGTAAAAAATATTAACTACATGCCAAATGAATGGACTTAATTACACTTAAATTTGCATTGTTACAGAAACTTTTTTTAATATTTTTTGTAGCATTTTCTTAGACTAATTAATTATGAATGGAATTAATTCTTTAAATTTATAAATATAATACTGCATTAATTTGGTTTAAGTGATTACATAGGATACTAGAGAATTAATGTCATATATATAATTTTATAAAAAGCAAAAAAAAAAAAAAGGAGTATCTCGTGTGAAAGGGATAGGATGATAATAATATTTGGTGAGCCCTATTCACTATTTGTTAATGATTTATAAATCAAGATGAAATTTGAAAATTTTAGCCTAAATAAATAAATAAATTGTCCTATCAATATTAATTGGACCTTGTAGGTCAACTTTTGATGTCATGATTCTATTCATGTCAAATAAATGTCTTTTTCGTACTAAAATTAAGATATTTCAATTAATCCAAATTAAATACCTTTTTTTTTAGCAATCTCCTAATTAGGATCATTATATATTCCGTTTGGCTTACCTAATTAAAAGTAGTTATCAACATACTTAATATTAAACTTTAAGTATTGAATATATTTTTATAAAAACAGGTATTTATATACAATAATTTTGTGGCTTATTTCTATTTTAGTATTGAGTGATTAATTATTCCGTCTTAATTTATGTGACACATTTTTACTTTTAGTCAGTGTCAATATTTTTTAATGTCTATTTTATGTTAATTGAGATGATTAATAGCCAACAAATCTATGACTGATTTTAAATTATAAATTTCATAACTTGTTTTTTTCTAATGCAAAATCAAACAGTAACATATAAATTAAAGCAAAGAAAATATTAATTACTTACTCGTTTTTGGCTGATCGTAAGTCATAATCTGATAGTGAAGCTTTTAGAATTAGCATAAATAAGTTAAAACATTGATATGTCCCTTTTGTTTGTTTGTCCTAATTGCCCATTACTTAGATTTCTCCAATTAATTAAAATTTCAAATTTTGGGATTGTTTCCAATTAGTTAAATTTAACAAAATGGGTTGTAACTTCAAAAATGTGAATAATCTGGATTTGTTTTTTATATAATATAACATATAAATAAGATAATATTCGAAAATTTGACAATGAGGTGGATAGAAAATTATGTGATTAGGAGCTGGAGCTAGTATATGTACGTTATGGATTCAATCAAATATAATCACAAAATTAATGACTTAAAATTGAATTTAGGTAAATCATATGTTTAGATGGAGCTATGGGTAATTAACTATATTTTCTGGTAATTACGGATCTAAATCTTTCGTTCATCTAGTTTACGAAGTATATTTAAAGTGTATAAATTACGTATATTTCATACTAAATACATGTATAATATACATATACCAACATATATACAAGTGTATATGTCTCTTTTTTTGTGCAAATATTCATCTTTAATTTTTGCCATGGTCAACTTAGACTGTCTTATATAGTATACATTGTCAGTTAATTTATTAAAACATATTTATCCATATGTACTTGTGATGGATTGTCAAAATATTTTGTTAAGAAAAATTGTGACATATTAGGTGGTCGATGTCCCTACAACTTCAACTAGTACATATTCTTCAACTATATATGTTGAACTCGAATCTTCCTTCCTATAACCAACGAGGGTGGATCCGGGCCTTGCGCGTGGTAGGAATGGGCTTTTCGATTCTCAAGAAGTCAATTCAGGCGGGAGATAATGAAGGGAACGATTCTAATTTATTGAGTTATGAGTGAAAAAAAAGGTAAATATAAAAACTTGAGTGAGAAATGTGATTAAGAATTGAAATATTTTGTGAATTTTTAAGTATTTTTGTCGACACTTTACCAACTATTTATGATTTTCTGCAGGTATATGATCTATATCTGTATACATTATATTGAAGTATAATATATTTTAAGTATGTAAATGATACTTTTACTTAATGTAATTTTACCAAAGGTTAATTAATAAAATATAGACACACATACCAAGTAGTCTCATACAAAAAACATTACATCATGTATACAAGGAGTATACCAAAAGTAGAAAAACCTTACACAAAAATATGATTCTCTAACAAACGCCAACTATCATGGATATACTAAAAAGAAACTAGAGATAAGAGGTTATTACTCCTCACATATACAAAACCATACTATTGCCGATCCATGAGAAAAAACTTAAAAATCAGCATGATCTTGATTTAAATATCTTTATCGAAGTGATAAATTTTGAAGATACGGCTCTCTAGATTCCTTCAGACACTCTTCTATGAAAAATGATTTCCCATCCCAAGTACCATAAGTAAGATAATACCTAATATGACATTAAACTTTTAAGTTTTTTACATTCAACAAACAAATTAGTAGTATATATATATATATATCAAAATAAGGAAAACTTTGCATTATAAACTAGTATCAACTATATTTTAGTGGATTAACATACTTTGGTGTGTGTAAGTAATCACTAGCATCATTTTTTGTGTATCAAGACAAAAAAAAAAACTTTGCAATAACAAGTCTATGAAGGCAAATTAAACAAGTTTTTCCATGTGTAATATTGTCTTGGTTTCTTCACTTTTATCATCGTTGAAAATAACATCTCGATGACATAACTTAATTCTTACCAATCTTATGTTGAGCAAGTGAGTTTTCTACACTTATGTCGAGCAAATGAGATTATATAAATATTGTATAATTTATACCACATAACTTAATTACAATAAAATGCAGTACGAAATAGAAAATCTCTAAACTTATGCTGAATAAATTAGGTCATAGATAAAAGTACTTTAATACATAAATTCAGTAAATGAATAACATTCATCATATTTAATCAAAAAAACTTCTTGTTACTCACGAGTCCTTTTTTATTTGTATTTTTTTTGCTATAGTATAGTATTTGCGTAATATTTTAGCAGCTCTTGATGTTTTAGGATAAGAAATGTAGTTTTGTTTGTATTCTGATACATGATAGGTAATCAAATTTGTGTTTTTTTGAAGTGTGTGTTTCGTTTTAAAAAAGCAAAAGCAAAAAAACAAAATGTGTTTATACGATAAAAAAAAATTAAAATAATGCAGAAAAATCAAGGGCAAATGACATAAATAACATACTTTTAGGGCTAAATGATCATTTGTTCCTTATAAGTTTCTAATGATTAAAATTTCTCAAAAATATATAAAAACACGGATCATAATAGGGCTGATACAATAAAGAGGTGGCGGATACATTATATATTTTTTGTCACATTTTTGTATCCGCCTCATTTTTTGTCATATTTTTGTATCCGTCTCATTTTTTATCACATCCGCCTCGATTTTTGTCACATTTTTGTATCTGCCTCATTTTACATTTTTGTATCCATCTCATTTTTATCACATTTTTATATCCGCCTCATTTTTTGTCATATTTTTGTATCTGCCTCATTTTTTATTACATTTTTGTATCCGCCTTATTTAACTTAAAAATGAGGAATTTTAGATAATTTTAAAACTAATAGGGATAAGGGTAATAAATGAACTTAAGGGAGGGATTTTTGTCATTTTTCCAAAAATCAATTTTATTCTATCCTTTGCAACATACTTACACTGCTATATGCCAATCTCTTTTATTATGACATATTTTATGATTAATTTGACTATTTAATCAAAGGAAACTTTCTCATATAGCAACTTTAAAATAATTAATTACTTTTTATAGCTATAATTTGAGAATTACAATTTGTTGGTACATGTTATATGGAGGAGAGATGCGAGCGAGAGGGGAAAAAGAGTGGGAGAAAGGTGAATTGTATATGTATATTGATTAGATAATTGTATATTATACATATGTAATTGTATATATCACAAGAGATAGAAGAGAGGCGAGCGAGACAGGGAGAGAGAGGAGAGAGCTGAGCGAGAGAGGACAGAGAGTGGGAGAGAGGTGAATTGTATATGTATAAAATTGTATATAACTGTAAATTATACATATACATTTGTATAAATGACAAGCGAAATTGGGAGAAGGAGGGGAGAGGCAAGCGAGATTGAGAGAGGCGAGAGAGAGAGGGCAGAGAGTGTGATTGAAGTGAATTGTATATGTATATATGCTAAAAAAATTGTATATTATACATATTTATTTGTATATTCAGGAGAATTATACATATACAAACATGACTAATTGTACAAACTCGAAGTCAGCCAACGTAATTAATGTATAATGTTAGTCGCGAGTGGTAATTATAGCAAACTATAGCTATGATGAGTAATTAAATAGTATAAGTTTGCTTATCCGTATATTAGCAAAATATGCATAATTTTAAAAGTTTTTTATTTAGCTGCATACATTTAATAAATTTTCTATTGATATGCACGGAATTAGGGGTGTTTGTGGTTCGATTTGAATTGATTATTGATTAAAATAAAAATCAAATCTATATAGTCGGTTTTTTTAGTATCTATAATCAAATCAAATCAAACGGAAAAAAATAACCGTCTGTTTGATTATTGACGATTTGGAAAAACTGGTGTTTTCAATTTGAATATAATAAACTTTTAAGGCCGTACGTATCTTGATAGACACAAACAACCATATATCTAATAATGCTTAGAAACACATTTATTTATATATATATATTTAATTTAAATTTAATCGAATTTTCGATATAAATGTCGGCTCACCAACAAAAGATACTTCATATATACGGTACCGAATACAAAGGAACTTCAATTGCAGTTTTCATACCGACTCCTTTTTCATCTCAACACAAGAGAAGGTATTTTCTCAGATTTATTCATCAATTACATTTATCAACTTTGATTTCTAGTTTTTTTTTTTTTTCAGTAAATTGTGTGTTTTTTTTTCGAAAAAAAAGTTATTGTAGTGCTATTAGTTTGAGTTGTTTTGCTGAATTATTGTTCGATTTGCAGGAATCGTGTTATTTCATTCATTTATTTGTTTAGTTGTAGATATGGTTAGGTAATTGGAAAGTTTGGTTTTGAATTGTTGGTAGTTTGAGCATTATAGTTGTTTGCTATTAAGGAATAGCAGAAGGTGTTTCTGGGTTTTAGTAGTTAAGGTTTGAAGCTGTTCTTGTGAATTATAGTGTTAATTCTCAAATGAAATGGAACTGAAATAATGGGATGAACCAAAATTAAAAATTGTGGCCTAGTCGTCAATGAAGTGATTGAGAACAGTAAGGTCCCGGGATCATAACTCAGTCGAGACAAAACATATTAGGTGATTCCTCCCATCTGTCATAGCCTTGTAGAGTTACTTTGGTACCTGATGCTGGTGTGAGGTGATAGGTATCCTGTGGAATTAGTTGAGTTGAGATGTGTGAAAGCTGGTCGGACATCACAATCATAAAAAAAAAAGAATAAAAATCTAAAATTGTTGAGATTGGGAGTATGTTTGTTCAGAATGAAATTATTTGCTTAAACAAGTGAGTTTGGTACTTTTTTATTACTATTTGATAAGCAAGCAAGAAAATATTAGTCTAAAAGCATTTTATATGTAATTTGGGTGTTACTGTATGGAGGAACAAATGGTGAGTGTTAGTTTTGAACTTGCTGTAAGTCTATTTATTGATTTCTAGATTGGGACTCTTTTATGGATTAGTTTTGAATATATGGTTAAGTTGTTATTATCTGTTGTATTTTCTCTATTTGGGCATTTTCTGAATGCTTGATTGTTGGTACTTTTGTTTTCTTTAGCCAGTTGGATTTGTTTAAAAGCATTGAAGTTGGAGATTTAGTGTTAGTACTCTTAAGATGATCTCAAAAACGTTTCTTTCCAACATTTTCCGATTTCTCTGACCCAGATTCCGATACAAAGTTGTTTTAATAAAATCAAGTTGTGTTTGGTTTGACTGTTTGATGGACGTTTTGTCGCATCTTAATGTGGGCTCATTTAATTTGATAATAGACATCTTTGTTATGAAAATCATAGGCTCCTTTTGCTCCTTTGATGAGTACGCCTGGTGTAATTAACACTACCGACTGTCTAGACTCTAGTTTTTTTTTCCACAAAGGTAACAGGACCTAGACTCTACTGTGATTTCTTCTTTTGTATATTAGTATTCGATTTGCAAGGTTCTTAGTGGAGATGACTAGACGCATTTATGTAATTAATTTCGTCCATCCTTTATTTTGGTGTTTATGGTTATACTCGTATCATGCATATGTCACAAATTAATTCAGACCTTATAGTTTGTTTCCCGATGTAGTTGATGGTGTAAATTGAACAGACTTCGCTTTATCTGATGTTTAATTTCTTTCCTCTTGGTAATTTGTCCATAAAAGCAGAGTTAAGTCAGCAGATATGAATCCAGGGGGTTATACAGCAGAAGTTACAGGTCTTTCCCCTGCTGCTACTGAGAAGGATGTTCAGGAGTTCTTTGGTTTCTGTGGGGCAATTGAACATGTTGAGATTGTCAGGTGGGTTTAATATCTCTGGGATTACATTACAATTTTATTAATCATACCCTATATTTCTGTGTTGATGATTTAGAGTGAAAGAATGGAAGGGATATTATGAGTAGAGCAATATATTTTGAACTCCGAAATAAATGTATCTATCTGTATTCTTATTTTGTTTCAATTTCTTCCAGTTCCTTAAGTTCAAACCCACCCCTCAATTTTATTTTACATACACTATAGATGATTATCTTTTGTAATAAACGAGTTTTGCTGCCACTTATTTTTGGTTTGTTATTATCCTGTTCCCTTTTTTGATCTCTTCTGAAAATGTATGTTATTGTAGAGAAAGTATGCATACTTGGGTTGGGCAAACGACGAGGGGTTTGGTTGTCGGTGATATGCATCTATGTCTCTTTATAATTTGGTCTTGTCTGTGACATGATTATTTGATTTCTGGGAAAACTGGAGCTCGAATTCACATAGTTTATTCTGAGAATTTGATATTGTCAATATCCTTTAGCAAATAGCCAAATAAAGAGTTGCAAGAATTTCACCTATGGTACTTATTTTTTACTTTCTTTTTGCCTTTCTAGAGTACGGTTATAGGTGTTTACAGAGTCTTTTCTTTATCAACCCCTATTTCAATTGAAATTGGAAGAAATCACTATGGAGCTCCGAGCTCCACTGAAGTCTCTTCTAGCTTTGCACGAGCTTTAACTCCACCAAACTGTTTACGAATGACTCTTGCCATCAACATTACTATTTCAATTGTTGTTCTACTGATGATTAATCATGTAATTGAGGAACTTTCTTGCTCTCACAACATACATCATGTGTTCCATTCCTTCATATCAGCTACTGCATATAAAATTTTGGTTACTGATTGATTGATGCTCGTGCTTGAGAATGCAGAGCTGGTGAACATGCAAGTACAGCCTATGTGACGTTTAGAAATCCTCATGCATTGGAAACGGCTGTCTTACTGAGTGTAAGTTCCTTCGGATTGCTTATTGATCTAGTGTACTACATAGTAAATAAGGTTTAGGTCTCAGAATTAGCAGCCTACGATTTTATTCCGCTTCGACTTAACAGTTGCTAATTCTGGTTCTATGTGGTGCATAACTGAGTGCATTCTGTTTCACTTCCCTTATGTGTGTCATAGTGTTTGAATTCAAAATAGTTTTATCTGCCGGATGTCGTGCTGATACTACATTATCTTAAAAAATGATACAACTTTGGGAAGCTGTTGTTTGCATTTTATCTAATGCTAGCAAAGAGGTAATGGGTGGTTTTACAACTGCAAAGTTAACTGTTGTTTAGGCTCATCTCTTATATATCTCTAGTTCAGAGCGTAAACAATTAGCTTCTTTTGCTCTATGATAGTGTGTACTAGAGATAACATAGTAGTGCTCGCTCTTCTTTCAGGGAGCTGCCATTTTGGATCAACGCGTGTGCATAACCAGCTGGGGTCACTATCAAGAAGAATTTGATTATTGGAATCATTCATCATGGAAACCTCAAGAAGACTGTCATTCAAGTGTATGATCTTCTCCCTCCTGCTTTCCTATCTACTCATTTCTGTATGAATAGTGAGGCGTGTATTTCTAATGATTTGATTTATAAATCCAGCAGGACTCCCAAGGACACTACTTTGTGTCTTCTGCTGGTGAAGCTGTAACATTGACTCAAGATGTGGTTAAAACCATGCTATCTCATGGTTATGTTCTTGGAAAAGGCGCACTGGGAAAAGCCAAAGCTTTTGACGAATCTCATGGGCTGTCAGCTACTGCAGTCTCCAAGGTTGCTGATTTAAGTGAGAGAATCGGCCTCACTGACAAGTTCTGTGCCGGGGTTGAAGTTGCTAGATCCGTGGATCAGAGGTATCACATATCAGATACCACCAGATCAGCTGTTTCAGCTACAGGTAGAACTGCCATCTCTGCTGCAACTGCTGTTGTCAACAGTAGCTACTTTTCCAGAGGAGCTATTTGGATGTCTGGTGCACTAAGTAAAGCGGCTCAAGCTGCAGCTGATTTGGGTAGCCGAGGCATTAACAAATGAGTAGGTTCGAGCAATTGACATGTAGCTTGGAGTCCATTATATGAGAATGGTTTGTGTGGTCTAAAGTCGCGAACTAAGTAGATTGGCCTAATGGTGTTGATTCATCTGGAATCGAACCGTGTTTCCTTTCCGTCGTTGTTTGGATATCAGGTAGATGTTGTAAAGAACATATAGTACACTAATACGTTGAGTAGGAATTCTCTTTTCAGTTTATTTCTTGCCTTTTTTCACCCCTTTCCTTTTACTGGTTTTGCAATATGCAATTGTGCTCAAGTCCTCGAAAGAGGCTTTGTAAAGATAACTTGTTTAGTCTGTTAAGATAAGTCGTGTATCCGTTCCTGTTAGACGTGATAAAGTGTTTCTATTAGATACTTTCGACTTATATCAAAAGTGAAGAGTAAAAATGAAAATCTATTTTAGAAATAAGCGATAAGTAAAAGTGAACGTAACGGAGGAAGTAGCTTATTTATACGATGAAAATACATACAATCAGTTTTTTTGAAAGGCGGGGTAAACCTTGAGACACTGGGTGCAAGTCTTATGGATTTACGAGGTGTAGTCTCATATATATTCAATTTTTATAATTTTATTTAAGAAAATAAGTAAAAGTAATACTTTCATTATTTTACAAATAAATTTTAATAAATAACGTATAATATATAGAAAAAATATTATGATTTTATTTAAGAAAGATACTAATAACCAATAATGAAGAAACAGATTATTACAATTAATATTTGAGAAAAATTATTACACGAATAATAAAAGATATGTTAAAAACAATAAAAAACAATAATAGTTAAAAAAACGTTCGGGACGTATATTTTTACACCTCAAAACTTACGCCCAATGAATCTACGCTTTCCGTTTGCATAGCAAAGTGTTTTTGATACGCTCCGTCTCAAGACTCGTCCGAAAACATTTATTAGGTGTAAAATTATGTATAAATTCACCCAATTTTTAAGTTTATGTGAACATGTTAAATTTGGTACGTCACAAAATAGAGCCTCGTGTATACCAAAATGACATAACAAGGAAAGTGAAACATCGCCGTCGGTGCCCTTCTCTTTCCCTTTTGTGAATAAGTCAAGCATATCCACCTTTGAGTCCGACGTCGTTTCACAATCTCTGAGCTTCATCAATCTCCATTTCCAGATCGAATGTGAAGCAGATCCCAATCCAATTACCTGAAAAATGGATGCGGTATCGATCAGAGTACCGTATAAGAATCTGAAGCAGCAGGAAGTGGAATTAACTAATGTTGATGAATCACGGTTTACACAGCTAGAGATCCGTAGTGATTCATCATCTCCTAGGGTTTCTAATGGAGAAATGAATGATTCTCATCTAACTCTTCCTCCTCCGCCTGTACGTAACAGTTTGCTTACCTTGATTCTTAGTTGCACCGTCGCTGCTGGTGTTCAGTTTGGATGGGCTTTGCAACTATCTCTCCTTACACCTTATATTCAGGTGTGTTTGGTTTCTTCATAGTCAATTTGAGCTACATTAATTCTAATATTAGGTTTGCGAAAACTGCGGATCCTTCTATCATATTAATATGATGCAAAAAAAAATACTATCTTAAAATGTTGGTCATCATGCAGTATTTAGTGTTAATTGAAGTTTAAAGATGTTAATTTTACTCATTTACAAGCTCTGTTTTTGATTTGTTTGACTGGATGTGGAGTTAGAGATTGGTGTATGTATTTATACTAGTGATAACAACAGCAATAACAAACCTAGCGTAGTACCGTAAGCGAGCATCTGTGGAGGAGGTAGAGCGGCTATTTTTGAAAGATCCTTGGCTCGAGTAACACACATTCGAAGTTAAAAGGAAAATGGAGAAGTAAAGAGGACATACCAAATAAGAGGGGAAACGTAACGTAGCATCCACAAAATAGGAGCAATAATGATAACTAAATGATGTGATAACAGAAGCACACTAATAACGAGGAGTATCAAAAAACATAGTTGGAAGCAAGGTAATGCTCCAAGACACAAGGAGTGTAGTCACGGCAGTGCCAAGTTTCTCCCCTATATCTTGCCTCCAGCCGAGGACACGTAAGTGGATAAAAATTTACAGCTGCAGCAATGAGAATCTAGTTTGAAAATTTCCAACACAATTTTCAGGAAGATTAACTTGATGTCTTTGAGGTTTGTATACAAGAACAACAACATACACAATGGAGTCCCACTAGTGGGATCTGGGAAGGGTAGAGTGTACGCAGGCCTTACTAGTTACTACTACCTCGTGGACGTCGATAGATCCTCGGCTCATCTTTAATGTTTGTCTAGAAGTAGAAAAAAATATCCTGTAATAATGCCATGTGGTTCACATGAACTTTCTACTGTATTTCATTTGCAATTGTGTTTTGGTGGTTGAAAAATGCAGAAACTGTCTCTGTGATCAGGTCACTTATATTTCATAGAGAAAAAGAGATCAGAAATTGATTAAAGGTTCTTGTATACATGAAATGTTATTGACATGTATTAAAGCAGGAAGAGGAAATTAGCATAAAAGAATAAATTATATTTTGACCTATAGATGAGCACTTTTGGACCTTTTGGTATCCTGGTGAACATGATATTTAAGGATCTTTAGAGTCGAAGACCTCTTGAAAAAAAATCATTTTGTAGAACTGTTAAAGAATGACAAAAGTCCACATCGGTGATTAATGAGATGGGTGGACTCCTTATAAGGCTTGGGCAATCCTCCTTAGAGCTAGCTTTTGGGGTGTGAGTTAGGCCTAAGACCTAATTCCACATGGTATCAGAGCAGGGCCCGTCTCACCCGATGTTGGGACCCCCAAAATCAAAATTGCCCACACACCAGATGCTAAGCACTGGGCGTGAGGTGGGGTGTTAAAGAATGACAAAAGTCCCAAATCGGTGATTAATGAGATGGGTGGACTCCTTATAAGGTTTGGGCAATCCTCCTTCCTTAGAGCTAGCTTTTGGGTGTGAGTTAGGCCTAAGACCTAATTTCACAAGAACCTTCGAGCTCCTCAAGTTGAAAAGCTATTTCGAAAGAGAAGCCTTTGCACATCTTAGTGTTATACCGATTAGAAGTTATTTAGAATAGTTGAGTGGTACCAGTTTTTTCTTGATAACCGAGAAAGTCTCTAGGCTAGTGGTACATGGTTTGAAACAAATGGATAAGTTGTTTCTGCTAGCCACAAGCAATAAGTTCTTATAATTTTCTATCTTTTAGTGGCTACTGGTTCTTTATTATTTTCTTGCCTATTTCTAGTTGAGCTTCTTCTTTGCCTAAAATTTTTCATATCTATGTTTTGCAGACACTTGGCATAGAGCATGCCTTCTCTTCTTTTATTTGGCTATGCGGTCCTATTACTGGCCTTGTGGTAAGGTGTTCGAATATCATGGAGTTTTATTGAAGATTACTTTGTAAAATGTCCATCTAAAGTGATGAATGTCAGTAATTAGAATTTAGAGGTGTGAAAACAGATCTACTGAGATAAATTGCTGAAAAAATTACAAGGTGATAACCTTTGCACCTGAAAAACCAATTGCAAAAGCTTCACTTTTTGAGATTTTGTGGACTCATTAAACAAGAATGGTTAGACTTCAGCCCATGTACTTAAAATTGTAGATATGGCTTTGCTGAACTGTAACTTCTTTTTTTAACTTTTGGATCTCTGCAAAATTTGTCAGCTGTTCCTTGAATTAAAACTTTCTATCCTTTGATCAGTAAAACGAAGTCGCCAGATATATGGTACATACAAAAAAAACTTATATATTGGAGAAGTTTCTCCAGCAGCTCCGTTGCTTATTCAACTTGGAAACTTGTCTTCTTGGATATTCTTTCAGGTACAACCTTGTGTAGGTATATGGAGTGATAAATGTCATTCTAAATATGGTAGAAGAAGGCCTTTCATTTTTATCGGCGCTGTCATGATCTCTATTGCTGTAAGCATTTAGTAGTTATTTTTATCCTATATTAATTATTTGGTTCCAGTTAAATCGTCTGAACTAAATCTTGTCGTTTAGGTGATAATTATCGGGTTTTCTGCAGACATAGGATACTTATTGGGGGACACAAAAGAGCATTGCAGGTTTTAACTTCCTCGTGTTCCTGTAATATTTTGGATTATCTGAATAGGCTGTGAAGTCTTAAATTATTGTGTGAAAATGCAGCACTTTCAAAGGCACTCGCTCAAGAGCAGCCATTGTATTTGTTGTTGGGTTTTGGATGCTCGATCTTGCTAATAATACTGTGCAGGTTAGCTTCTGAAAGCTTACTACTATTTCTAATGGTGTAGATGATTCTAGTAGATGTTACACTTATAGTTGTTTTATGTTGGCAGGGTCCGGCTCGAGCTCTTTTGGCAGATTTGTCAGGTAAAAGTTCCGATAGATGGAAGATTTTTTTTTATTTCAATTAATTGGTACAGTTCTTCTTTTGTTGCAATTTGTTGAGATGTCTTGGGAACTTTGTTGTAGGTCCTGATCAAAGAAATACTGCAAATGCTGTGTTCTGCTCCTGGATGGCTGTTGGAAACATTCTTGGATTTTCTGCTGGAGCCAGTGGAGGTTGGCACAGGTTTGCTGCTTATTGCATATCTGAAGTGACATGGTGATGTTATATGTGTGTGTGCTTATGTAAAAAGATAGCTCACAATCCCCATCCTGCTTGAACAATATCACTTGTTCAGCATTCTTCTCAAGGGCCATGCCTTTAAAAGTTGTTGAGTTTTTGGTAGCAAAATGTCTTCTCAATTAAGATTTGGTTAAAATATCACATGCTTAAGGTAGTCTTTGACAAAACTTTGTATCTGGACAGATGGTTTCCGTTTTTGACAAATAGAGCTTGTTGTGAACCATGTGGAAATCTCAAAGCAGCATTCTTAGTTGCAGTGGTGAGTTAACTGCCCTCGATAGAGTTTTTGTGTAGATATAGTAAATTCTATTTTTGAATCTTGATTTTTGAGATCATCTATTTTACTTAGACACGGTTTTTCTACCTTGTTTATGTACATAGACAAAACTAGTTGCTAACAAAACATAAAAGGAAGTTTCTGGATCTACTTGTCATATCCTGCATCCTTGATAAAGATATCCCTCGAGCATCTTTTGTAAATAATGTCTTAAAACATTAATCACGTCCTCTTGTGCATCTTGTCACTTGCTACTTGCTGATATACCTTTTTTTAAACCGACTGATTTACTATCGTTGAAAATTGGCTTCTGAAATTAGATAGAGTACAAAGACGACATTTACATCTAATCCCAAGAGGGCTTGGCTAGTGACGACAAGAAAATCCACTAGATTCAAGCACATTGATGGAAAACCAGCAACCCTTGAGTACAACCCATGAAAATGACTGAAATAAACATAAAGGGGTCAACACAAAAACAAGCAGTAGATAGCTTAAATTCTTACTAGCACTGTCGATTAACCCACACCAAGCTAGATGTAGAATAAAAAAGAAATGACAGGTTCAAATAGAAGCAATTAGTCCACACAAGTATTATCTTCTTTTTTTATCGTTAATAGGTTAATATTGATAATCCAGCAATTGCGGAATACATATATAAGAGCTTTACCACAGATAATGTAAAAAAAAGAAGTAATATACTAGTGTAATCTCACAAGTGGGGTATGGGGAGGATAAGATGTACGCAGACCTTACCCCTACCCCTTTGTGGGATAGAGAGGTTTTTTCTGTACTCTCGGCTAAAAAAGTACCTCATTGACTGTCCAAAAGGTAAATGTGTCAAACGAAGTGGAACAGGGGGAGGTTTTTGACTATGAAGAACGAGTTCTATGCTTAAGCTTGAACATAGTACAAATCAATTCTTCTCTGGCTGTTACTGCGTGTTTTAGTACCGATCATGATTCTGTCATTCAAAGTGCTCTATGGACTGTGAACAGGTCTTTCTGACTCTCTGCACGTTAGTAACTCTCTACTTCGCCAATGAAGTCCCGCTGTCACCCAAGCAATATAAGCGCATGTCAGATTCTGCTCCTCTCTTGGATAGTCCTCAGAATACTGGCTTTGACCTTTCTCAATCGAAAAGGGAGTTGCAGTATGTAAATAGTGTAGCAAATAATGAATCTGAGATGGGTCGTGTAGTAGATAATATTCCAAAAAATGACGAGCAGAGACCTGACGAGGATCAAGGTGATAGCTTCGCTGATAGCCCTGGAGCAGTTTTGGTCAATCTGTTGACCAGCTTACGTCATTTGCCTCCCGCAATGCATTCGGTTCTCATTGTCATGGCTCTGACTTGGGTAAGTAACTTCTTGATTTTTCTGATTTAAGCTTTTAACTAGCTGTACACATTTTCAATTCGCTTTATTTTGTGAATTTTATTCTTTAGGTCTCTTCTAATCTTTCCGCTGCAGCTAATTATCTATCTTTCTGTTCTTTCAACCAGTTGTCCTGGTTTCCCTTTTTCCTTTTTGACACTGATTGGATGGGAAGAGAAGTCTATCATGGGGACCCGAAAGGAGAAGCAGATGAAGTAAATGCGTATAACCAAGGTGTCAGAGAAGGTGCATTTGGTTTGCTATTGAATTCTGTAAGAACTCAGAATTGAGAATAACTAGTTATCCTTTATTTAGATCTAATAATAGGTGATTTGCAGCTTAACTAGAATTAATTATCCATTGAGAGCTTATTTATGTCTCTCTCATGGGTGCCCCACTGGCGTCTAAGTTATTGTCATGAATCTCCCTGTGAGCAGGTTGTTCTTGGCGTTAGCTCTTTTCTTATTGAGCCAATGTGCAAGTGGATTGGTTCTAGACTTGTTTGGGCTGTGAGCAACTTCATTGTATTTGTCTGCATGGCCTGCACCGCTATTATTAGTGTGGTTTCTATCAGTGCACATACGGAGGGAGTCCAACATGTGATTGGTGCTACTCGATCAACTCAAATTGCTGCTTTGGTTGTTTTCTCTCTTCTTGGCATTCCTCTTGCTGTAAGTTTTTTCTATTACTCCATATATTTTTGTATCTGTTAGCCGCTTATCCAGTAGAGGTGATCGTTTATTTCTGGGGATATTGATACTTCTGTATGGATAGTTCATCTTTTCATGCATTTTGCTTTACATGCCTGCAGGTAACCTACAGCGTCCCTTTCTCTATCACAGCAGAGTTGACAGCTGACGCTGGTGGTGGTCAAGGTATTTTCTTCGATCCATTAATATGTTATCATGTCTTACTCGATGAGGCGATTATTGAAACTGGTATGCTTTTGCAGGGTTGGCAATAGGAGTCCTGAATCTTGCAATTGTTGTACCTCAGGTAACTTTGCCTTTATATGTGTGATATTGAATTTCATTGAAATACTTAATACACAAAACATAACAACAACATATATACCTACTGTATGTAATCCCCACGAGTAGCGATGACATAGTTTTCTATTTACTTAGATGGTTGTATCGCTTGGTGCGGGTCCTTGGGATGCTTTATTTGGTGGAGGAAACATACCGGCGTTTGTCTTAGCATCTTTAGCTGCACTTGCTGCTGGAATTTTTGCTATGCTCAGACTACCAAATTTATCAAGTAATTTCAAATCAACTGGCTTCCATTTTGGTTGAGTAAATTTATTCTGTTATACTTATACACATTACACATGTAGTTCATGTTACTGAAGTAACAAAAAGATAGTATAGTTTAGCTTTGATAGGTATCTGATATTTTTCTCTCATATTCAATTCATTTTACCCCAATTTTTGACTCTCTTGTATAATGTAAAATTGTCATCTGTAATGAGGAAAAATGTTGTTTACTCTTTGTGAATAACTGGATATCTCAATAATTCGTCGCAAATCATTTTATTTTTTTGTATTATTTTTAACCATTGTATTCGAAATTATTGACTTTGACTAATCGAAATTCGGTTATGGGCGGACCATAAGTGGTTCTTTTAAGTTTATGGCAATTCAATAGTTTTTGCTCAAATGTTAAAATTTAAATTCTGAATCAAGATGGGTAAAAGAGAATAATCAAATCAATATTAAAGAACTTATGAACAGGTGATTGTACTAAAGGACATGAAATGATATCAATAAAATAAGGAGTACTACTTTCTGGAAAAAATGAGCTCATAGTCGCTTTTTTTAATTAAAAAAATAGGATAAGTGGGGCTCTTTTATTTTTCGTTACTTTTTATATTAATAAAAGGACTAAACTAAGTAACTTTTTCGTAGTTGTTTGGACAATCACTGAAGTTGTTTGGACAACTTCTAAAGTTGCTTGGATAATTATTGAAGTTGTCGAACGACTAAAGAAGCTGTTCTGACAATTATGACAGTTGTCGGACGATTAAAGAAGTTGTTCCGACAACTACGACAGTTGTTGGACTAAAGTGTAAAAGTTAAAAGTTTGGGACTATTATGAAATATCTTTTAACCTAATTTTTTTTGTCACTTCTATCTAATTTTTAAAACTTGAAGACTTTTACCTAATTGACAAACTATTTTGTTCCTTTTAATAGATATGTTTTTATTTGATATAAAATTTAAGAAAGTAAAAAAGACTTTTAAATCTAATCATTGTAAACACACTAACGTAAAAAAAAAAGACATTTTGTTTATTCAAACAGACTAGAAAAAAAAGTAAGATAAAGTTAAAGTTAGGATGGAAGTAGTAGAGGGTAAAAAAAAATCAAATCAAGATTCACAGGCCTAACAGTGTATTATATATATATAATATTCAGATTATTTTTTTGGCATATTTAGTAGTTGTTTCTTATGAATATGAACACTAGATTTGTTTACCTAATAATAACAAGCAAGCATGTGACAAATCTGCATGGAGATTGAAAAACCCAATTAGATTGTATTCTTCTGTTTATTTATTTATTTTAAGTTTAAATAAATTCTGTGCACCTAAGGTGTAAAAATTATTTAAATACTTAGGTCAGTTATTAAATAATTATTTATAATTTTGGACTGATGAATTTGATTATAGATTTTTCAAAATATTTTAAAATAAAATTTATATATAAAAATTACACAAAAAGTTCTGCGAGTTAACATAGCTAGCGAGTTAATAATTTTTAAAACATGAGAAAATTACAACAATAAAAATATCGATTTACTTCTCAGAAAGTAACTCCATCACATAAAATGAGACGGAAAAAAATATAATATTATTAATTTGAGAAAGAAGTATATAACTATATAACCTGCTAATGACATTAAAATTTACTCCTAGTATAAAGTATTTTTAAATTGTTGTTAGTTTATGCATCTTAAATAATATATATATAAATATCGATTTAATAAGAAGATCAAGTTAGTAATTCGTGAATTCTTTTTATGGGATCATGTGAAGAAAGGATAGATTATCTCTGGCATCATGGCTGGATAATTTGGCATTATATTAAAATTCTGAATCTTCCAATATTTATTTCTTAATTATAATTAAAAAAATCTAAGTGGAAATATTTAATTATATTTATTTAAGTAATATAATCCTATGAAGTGGCTACATGGTGGATTTCAAGACTGAAAATCATTATTTATTTCAAAGGTATTTCTCTCTGTTCCAAAATAGTTTTACATTTCAATTCTCAAGAATCAGTTTTTACTAATTTTTAAAATTAAATTAGATTTAAATAATCTAATAATATATTTTATAAAAAATATTATAATCTTTCTTAAAATTTTAATTAAAATTTAAATAGTTTAACTCTCGAGAAAACGAAAGATGATTAAATATTTTTGAGACAAAGAAAATACATGTTGGATTATATTAATATTGGAATAATATCAGAATCTTTAGCCTTGTTGTGGATATGGAGGATTAATATTAATATTAATTATAATTATAAGGTAACATGTGCTGACCATTAATATGGAATTATTGCAATTAATTTAACTCATAATCTCTGAAATGCTGTGTCAACGGCTTGTTAATTAATTAGTACACTCTCCTTCTCCCGGATTAATTGACATGTTTCACTTATACATTATATTAAAGCAATTTAATACTTTTTAAAATTATAGAAATACATTTTAAATAACAATTTTCTCTAATATCAGTTTGATTTAAAAGATATAGCTTAAAATATTAATTAAAATTAAATAATTTGACTTTCAAGTGAAATATTACGATTAATTTTGTGCAATAGAGAAAAAAGTGTTATTAATATTATATATTATAATTATCATAAGTGCAAATAACAGATATTTGGATCTAAGTTCGAGATTGCTTCTGGAAAGTAGTTACCCTAACTAATCATAAATACACTTAAATATAGATCCCCAAATTTTAGGAATTAAATTTATAATAATAATAATAATTGACGTCTATTAATAGATCAACTTAATTACAATATAAAAAGAATTGTCTTAAAAGAGGTTACAAAGGTACATATTTTACGTTGAAATTAAATATGAACTTTGATGTTAAGTTATTCGATAACAATAAATTCATATATTAATAAAGAGTTTTACAAGTCTTTATAATTCATAATTAGTTAATTATTGTTATTATACCAGTATCTATTAATTAATCATCGCTAATAATCCAATATACCACTTGTAAGCTGACATTTTTTCCCCATAATTTGTGTTGTTACTATTTAGTTATAGAATTTGACTGTTGCTAATTCTTTGTTTTCTTTAGTAGTGTTTTCATGTATATTTGCATGAGTAGTAGTTATATAGTCCTTTCCACTAAAAAGAAAAATATATTAGTTACATAATTGGTTGTTAATTTATTGCTAAATATAAGCTAGGAAAATGTTTTAATAATCTGTGGTTAAACAAAAATTAGAAACAAATTTTTATTGCTTACAAATCATTATTAATTATTTTTAGAGTTTTGTTTTGATCATTTTCTTTTTTATAGCTAAATGATCAATCCAATAAGTTAAAAAAAATCTTCTTCAAAGGCCTATATATAATTTTAATTCATCCCATATATTTTCCAATCATATATGTTACCAAACACATGATATAAACAGAATTATAGTCAACACACTCAAATTTATCAAGAAAAGTGAAAGTGATATTGAAAAAAAAAAGAGATGTATAATAGTACTATAAAAGTTTTGAAAAATTATCAAAATTTGTAGGGTCAAGTAAAGAATAAATACAGGTGACACACACATATGTTTACATATAGTACTATATATAAAAGTTTTGAAAATTTTAATTTTTTTTTTGAAAATTTTAAAAAAGTTTTTGAAAAGAAAAAAGAGTTGTGTTTTATGCTAGGGAGTGGGTGACAGTAGGTCACATGTTTGCTTACTTTCTTGACATATATCTATCTAATATCAAACACAAAAGGACTATAAAGATGGTGAAATAAACACTATCATGGAAAGGAAAAGGAAGTATCCAAAAACTAATGGTGGGTACACACTAAATTCAAGAATAATTTGGGACTCATTTTTGGTTACTAGGATTAGAAAAATAATCAATATATATAACATATATATTCAGCGTGATTCTATGAGTAGGATTTGAAAAAAATGAGTGTAGATCTATTTTTTTCTTCAAATATCATTCACCTCCCATCGTTAATATTGTGGATTCAAGTCATTAAAGAAGTAAAAAGAATCAGGCTTCCTACAGAGGGATTAAAAAAACATATAATTTTCTAGTAAATAAAATTTTGCATCTTCCACGAACCCAAGACCGAGATCGAGTCCCAGATCTCAACTCCAAAACCTGAGATCTAACCCCAACCCAACCTCGCCCCCAAGATTGAGACCATAGACCCAACCCCGATATGATCCCCACCCAAGACCCAACCCTGAAAACAACACATAACCTGGTCGAGTCTCGAGTAGAGGGTTGAGGCACTTTGGGTGGGTGGTGCATGGTGAGATTAACGAGAATTTAAAAAATATTTTTTCTATTTTCAGTAGAAAAAAAATCATTTTTCAATTAGATAAAAATAATTTCATTTGAAAATCATTTTCAGAACATTTAAATCAATCAAACATCAGAAAACTTCATACCGAACACACCCTAGAGTAATTGATTATTCATCAAATCTTGTTATAGCAAGTGAAACACTCTTAAGCCAAAACAACCCCTCAATATTTTTTCACTATATATATTTCATTAATTAATTTATTTTATCATATAGTTTTTTTTTTTTTGTGATTGATACTTGGTACCATACCCTTCTTTCATTATCCTTTGTCAGCACAATTTTGCTTAAGTCCCCTTCACGAGAATGACCATTTCCAACTCTCCTTGTTTTCTTCTACTCTTTCATCTGTTTGTCTTCTTCCTTTTCCTTGGAATGTGTGCTTTGATTCTCCTCTTTCCTATTTTCACACCACCCCTTTTTTTTTCCTCATTGGTTAATTTTAGGCACAAAATATGAGAAACAATCATAAAAAGTTAAAAATTACTTTGGACATTTATGTACAATAGTACAAGAATGTAACATCACTCAAAATCAAGAAAACAAAATAGGTGAAAACCAATGGTAGGAGTAATTGATAAGATTACTCAAAGACGCGGTGAATTGATAAGTAAGTATCATCACGATCTTAATCCATAGAATTATTTAAAGTCGTGGCGAGGTGATAAATATCATTATATTCTTAATCATGTTTTTGATTTGAGTTATGAAAATGATATTGTGCACGCCTTCATAAGGAATATTTTGTGATTTTTTATATGCGAATCTGAATTAATCAGTTCTAAAGTAAATATTGAATAGCAATGAAAAATAAATGTAAAATTTTTCTATTGATATAATCATAGACAATAGATAAAGTGTAAATAAGGGGAAAAAAAGACATGTCTTTATTAATATTTTTCTCCATAAAGATGCTTAAGTACTTGAAATGTACTTGGTTACTTTATACAAATGCCTAATACACCACAAAACAAATAGGAGTAAGTAGTAACTTTTTTTTTCTCTCTCTCTCTCTCTCTCAAAAGAAATATGATTGATCATATGATATAATTTAAAATGCTCCTTCAACTCAACAACTTTTTTTAAAAAAAGTAAAACTTTTTGGTCTCCAAAAAAGTTTCAATTAATTAAAATGTTGTTGCTCTAGCCATGGCCAAAAACTTGTTTGATCATCAATTCCACAAAACATGTTGGATAGGCTTTCTTCTTTGACACTACTATTATTATTATTATTAGTAGTAGTATTTTGGTCCATTAATTTGAGATCTTGTCTTGCTGATGATGAATTGATGTGAAATAGTTGATGAGGTACCACAACCCCATTATTATTATTATTAGACCTTATCATTGAAGGTGGAAAAAAAGGTCTACTAGAAATATTTGGATGATTGGATAATGGGCTGTCAATGGCTGGTGTTCTTGATATGTCTAGCTTTATTTCTGAGCTGTTTTCACTTCTATTGCTGCATGATCCTTCTGTTTCCTTGTTCAAATTGATTGATTCTGTTGGTTGCTCTCTATTCTTTAGTGACATTATCTGTCCACATTTAAAAAAAAATTAACTTCTAAGCACCGACAGTATAAATTGTCTAAATTCAGATATCACACTTATAGATAATGATGATATTTGTGATTGGAGGTACTACTATAGTCCTACTAGCTAGAAATTAATGATCAATATATGTCTCTTCTTTTTCAGAGCTTTCATTAAAATTCATCATGATGAGAAGAAGTCAAATCAATCTAAAGAAAAACATGTGAAGAATTTTATTATTTTTTTACTGAAAATCATGCACTATAGAGTATATATCATGAAAAGGTCCATTATTTCACCAAAATAGCATATTCTTGTTAAATTTTGACAATTAATAGAAAAAACATATTATTTATATGTTCAATTGTTTCAAATATTTCTCCCTACACCTCTCCAAGAAAACAAACATTATGTTATTTAATTCCTACATAACAAAAAAAAAGGAATCTATATATATACATCATTATTATACCATATCATTACTTGTTTCGGCAGATAACATATCTTACTTGTTCAATACTCTTTATATGATCTGATACTATAAAAAAAAATACGTACACTAGTATGAACGATAACGATGTATAAAATTTATTTGTTACATACCTCTGCATGAAGCTTTTGATTTTGAGTTTGTAAAGCATCATTTTCAGCTTTGATAGCATCAAATTGTCTCTTAAGAACTTCATAATCTTTCTCCAATTGCTTAGTCTTCCATCTTGCTCTTCTATTTTGAAACCAAATTGCAATTTGTCTTGGTTGTAACCCTAAAGCTCTTGCTAATTGCATTTTCCTTTCAGGTTCAAGTTTGTTACCTAACTCAAAATTTTTCTCAAGAGTTTTTACTTGTTCCATATTGAGTCTTCTTTTCTTCTCACCAGCTTGTGATCCATCATCAGACAAATCATCTTCTCCATGATTTTCCTCACAACCATTATTTCCTTCCATCCCAGAAAATGACATAGATCTTTTTCCCAAAAATGAAGCAATACCTACCCCATACACACATTAAAAAAAAATGTAAGACAATATAATATCTTGTTGAAGTTGAAAAGAGTATCCGAAGTTGAAATTGTGTTTGAACATCGAGAGAAGAAAAAAGAACTAGAGATTTGTGACACAGGATAAGGTCTGTGTACACTCTACTTTCCACAGATCTCACTTGTTATTAGTCAAAATACTTTCTTAACTTCATATTTCAACATTTGCAAATAATAAGTATATATATGTTCAAACACCTAACTAGAAATAAAAGTTTATTAAAACAATTAATAAATAATTAATTAATAAAAAAAATTTAAAAGTAGAGAAAAGAGAAGAAATCAAACCATGGAAGTCTTGAGGTGAGCATGAGGGAAGAATGGGATTGAGAGAAGTTGAAGGTTGATGTTCATCTTCATGATGAGGAGTTTGTAGCATGAAATTTGTTGGAAAGAAAGCCATTTCATAATTAGTGCAAGTCATAACCTATAACACTTTTTCCCACAACTCCAAATATCTATGACTATGAATATTCATAATGCTTGTGAGAGGAGCTAATTAAATAATTGAGAGCAAATTCTCTTCAAGAAATGAGGGGAAAAAATGTTTATATAAAATATGAAATACTACTAAGAGTATATTAATCTCTTTTTAGTATAAAAAAGAGAGAGAATAATAAGGTGGTGTTGATTTAGAAGGAGATGTATTCTATTCTTATGATGAAAGGATGGCTTATATACCTTATCAACTTCAAGAGAACCTTTTATTTCCTATTTTATGCTTTTTGTTTTGGTTTATTGTGAGACGGAGCTAAGTGAAGGTTCGTGGGTTCAATCGAACTCAATAACTTTTACATATGTTTTATATTTGTACTATAAAATTGATTAAATATATATGTATATTATCATGTGAATCCTAATAAAGATTTGTTGTCAATTCAGTAAAATTCCAAACTCTTTCCGGAGAGAGAGGGTGTTGGATGTTTCTTAATAGTAGTATTTCTTTTACCGTAATATTCAGTATCTGCCTTAGATTTGACTAAATTCATATTTGTATCAAGAAATTTCATATTCAAAATTTAAACCTGAATTATAGTAGTATAATCATTATTGATTTTATTTTGTTATAAATATATACTTTGATTCGACTAAATTTATATTTGTATCGAAAAATTAGAATTCAATTATAGTAGTACAATCATTATTGATTTTATTTTGTTACAAATACTTGCTCAAGTTAACTTTCAAGCACTACCAAGTTTTTTTTTCTCATTAATATTTTTTAGTTATTTAGTTATTTTAATTAATTAGTATTTTGGCTTGTTAAGTGACAAAAGTGGGCAGTGTGTATCTTTCTGTAATGACAGTTGTCCTTGATGAATTTAAATCAGGAGGGCAACTGATTCTTTTGCTAATAGGAGAGAAAAATGGGGTTTATATTTTATTCATTTTAGAGGCATAGTGGGTGGTTTAGAGAAAAATAATACTAATATTAATTCAACATTATAATCTTTTAGTGTATGTTGGTAAAAGAAAAAAAAAAGGAGTTTTGATACATATTTTGGTCATGAGTTTAATAAATTGTGTTCTCCTTACATAGACATATATCTAAGTTTAATTAAATTGATTTATTGTAATTAAGGCAACATCCATCCTCTACCATTACATAAAAACCTTTAACTTAAATTTTATATTTATGTTGAAAAAATTATTTATTATATAAATATTGAACTATTGGAAATCAATAGCAAGAAATATCGTTATTTAAAATTTCAGACTTCACTCTATATTAACAATAGATAAATAAATAATCTTGAGATAATATGATACGACAACTTAGAAAATAGCACGATAATAACCTATTATAATTGACTAAACTGAAATATGTACATAACTTTATCGATATATACGACTAAATTCTTAAAAAAAATTATTTTAATTTTTTGAGTGGGGTGGGGTGGGGGTGGGGGGTAAAGAGAGAGAAGGGGGAGGAATCTAGGATGGGTCCTAGAGAGGGGGCAGGGTTTGCCACCTAACCTACCAACACCTATCGTGCATTAGGACTATGGCCTTTCCCATCCATTATCCTTTTCTCTAACTCACCATCAAACTTATATAGCCTACTATGTAGAAATTAGGCATCTATATCATTTTATTTTGAATTTGAGTGACATATGAAGTAAAAAATAAAGTTATAGGAGAAAGAAGATATATACTATTCCTCGATAAGAGGAGTTGTTCAGATCATAAAGCAATATTTTTTATTTTCATTTTAAGATTGTGAGTTCGAATTATCAACAGAGTATAATACTGAAGCTCTCGAATGCATTATATATATATACACTACTTCCTTTACTCGTTTTTGTCATACTTTTCTTTTTGATTTGTTATAAAAAAATGTTTTTTTTTCCTTTTTTGATAATTTTTATTCTAATTTTTCACATAATATATTTAGATCAGAAGATAAAAAGTTATTTTAGTAGATTTGATCAATTTAAGTTTAGAACACAAATCAAAATTTTATTTATATTTTATATTTTATGTCGAGTTAAAATCAATAAACAAATTACAATATTGAAAGTATATATTACTACTACTACTATAGTAGAAGAGAACTCTTGGAAAAGGTGCATAAAACAAACAATAGCCCCCACTTTCTTTTTTAATATATTTATTTCAAATATATATAAACCCTACCATGCATAGTTTGTTCATTTTTTTTTTTTATTTGTGCCCCTCCTATCCAAGTGTCCATATCTATCCTCCAAAATTTTGAAATGACTTTATCTTGAAACATGTCGTTTATTCCCCGCTTTCCTCTCTCCTTCCTCTCTTCAGACTTGATCAAGGACAATTTCGAGTTAA
The DNA here is from genome assembly GCA_022817965.1 of Solanum lycopersicoides. Taxonomy (NCBI): domain Eukaryota; kingdom Viridiplantae; phylum Streptophyta; class Magnoliopsida; order Solanales; family Solanaceae; genus Solanum; species Solanum lycopersicoides. Next base: position 2,567,605 of record CM040622.1, on the reverse strand, counting down.
AATTATAACAATAAAAATAATAATAATAATAATATACATAATATATATATATATATTCATAAAGTAAAAAGTAAATTTGGATCTTTTTTTAATAACTGTTTGATATTTGATAATCATATACATAATCATGACTAATTTGAATATGCGCTGCATAATGCTCATGCTCATCCTGGGGGAGCGCTTCCAATTTAGAAAATTTTCTATTTTCAACTCTCGAGCGATAAATTTATAAATGAAGAAATCTCATCTATGGCATTATAAATTTGGTGATTTGGTTCCCTTCCTATTTTGTCCACTAATAAAAATAATAAAAATACATAAATAAATGGGTTAAAAATCCAGTCAAACTTTTTCTGCGAAATTTCTTTTCAACCAAATGCCAAGAAAGAATAACTTCTTCAATATAGTTTTTCCATTTTTGCAAAATTTTTGGTCTGAAAAAAATAACATTTTTTGCAAAAAATAAAACTAAAAACCACTTTTAAACAAGAAAAAAACATTTTTGAATTTTTTGAACAATACTCCACAAATTCTTAATGCAATTCTTGGTGGGACTATACACATAATGACATATGAACTAAACTTATCTATTATTTGAACCAATACCTAATAAACTCAAGAACCCTAAAGATTCACATAAAATAACATTATTTGGTACAAAATTGACCCCATATCCAATACACAATAGTATTGGAATTTTCAACATGTACATATATAGAGCATTCATGATAGATTAGAAATTTTGATTATATTGGTCATGTGGTATGATATTACATGGAAAAATTGTCATAACCAAATATAGAAAGATTAGGACAAAAGATTCTTCTTGTAAGATTCAAGAACAAGCTAGGGTTACAAAATAGTGTAAGCACAAGTAAATTATTGAGACCTTACAATACTTAAAGTGGTTAATTGATGTGTACATTTGTCATTGATGAAAAATTAGAGGAGGTTGTAAGTCTCTATCACCACCACCTCAAATTTTTTTGTAATTTTTTATTTGTATGCCTAATATATTGCTTTCACATCTTAACCTATTTTTCTTGTTTGAATAAAAAATCCATTTGTATTGTTTGTAAAAATATTCACTTTTCATATTTCTATTCTTTCTCTACCTTAAATTACCATTTTCTTAAAATTGACATTGTTTAATTTGAGAGCAAAAATTTATCCTCTCGAACAGTTTTTAGATAAGATAGTCGTCTTATATTTCAATATAATATCAGAACAGGTCATAATATTTGAATTTACAATCGCTTAATGTAAAAAAAAATTAATCACCACATAAATATCAAATTTGTTTGTGTGAGGAGGCATGTATGAGGCATAATTAGTAAATAAACTATGTTATCTCAAATGGCTATACACTTCTTAGGGAAAGGGAGTGGGCTCACAAATAGGGGCGGAATGGGTGAAGGGGCTTATCTGAAACCTTTTCATAAAAGATTGCGTTGTATATTTAATATTAACTTTTTTATGTATATATATAGTCAATATTGAATTCTCTCACTTCTTTGCGTGTTTACTTCTTTATATTTAACTCATTTAATAAAAATTCTGATCCCAACACTACTTATGAATAGGTGAATTGAAGGAGAAGGTCGAATTTAAAACCTATGTACACATCGCAACATGAAGTTATAATTAAGTAATGTATCACAAACAACAAAAAAGGGTTTAATTTGATGTTATCAAAAAAACAGACTGATTCAACGAGATAGGTATGAATTTATAATTTGTACTTTTGTAGTCACAAACATTCAACTCAATCTCTATTTTTTTTTAAACATTATTCATTTTTTCATTAATTGTAAGGTATTTAATTAGATACTCTAAACTAATTAATAACTAGACATGGAACATTAGGACCCATGGAAAATTGAATAATATTCGAATACAGCAAAGAGTGTCCCTTCCCTCTGTGCCAAAATTGGCCACAAACACATGCTGCCACAAATTAGTTGTTGATTTAACCATTCATCCATTTCTATCACTCTATCAAATCGAGATATATGAATTCGATTGAATTTAGTAATTTTAATTAAAATTTTTAATGTAAAAAGAGAAATATTATGAATTTTATAAGGTTTAAAATCTGACTTCGCTTCTGAATAAGACTATTAGCAATAAATAGTATAGTATTTATATTTGTTATTCTTGTGGTACTTTTCTCTCTTATAGTAATACATCCGATTAACTTGATATATATACTTTATAGTAATTATTATTATTTTTACCAGTTACAAATAAGATAATTCTATTTTATTTTATGGGAAATTTATATAAATATACTATAATAAAAAAATATTTAACATCTATAGCAATAATAATTCTTTTTCACTTGATCACCTTTAATTCATTTATAATACAAGTTTAATTCATATTACAAAGAATATTTTTTTTATTCACGTATAATCCAAATTTAATGATAGATAATTCATTTATCACACATTTTAATACAATTATAATACAATGTGTCAAATTTTTACCATACAAACATAATATATTTTTAAAAACAATTATAATTCATAGATATTGCATACATAATTCACTTTAATACATATTACAGATTTAACATAATATTGCTATAAATGGTAATAAATAAAAAATATTGCTAAAATCAGTAATTATTTATTAAATATACTAATTCATGTAATTTTTGCTTATTTGGGATTTTATTTTATTTTATTTCAAAAAAATAGAAATTAATGGACCATAGATGTGACTCATTCTTTTATATTTTTTGTACCCTTCTTTTTTTGATAAATATGGAAATGTTGTGGGGAGCTACATGCATGGGATTCCTTTTGCTTTTGTGGTATTTTTTTTAAAAAAAGTTAATATATATATATATATATATATATATATATTATAATATTTATATTAATGCATGTCAAATATATGTTTATGATGAGGGTATCATTGGCTGCCTAGTTTATTCATGAATATTGTGGGACTTAGTGTATCTAGAATTATTAGTCCTTAATTTTATTTCAAATTCAATGTGACTTGAATAATTTTCAATTATTAAATGAAAATATGTGGTATTATATATGTATACTTTAAAAGAAAAGCTAAGCAAACTCTATAAACGATATAGACTATAGCGTAGCTGATCTTACTCTTACCTCGTATAATCAAGATACATAGAATATCTGTTACTGAATTTACTTTTAACATCTTTATAATATTGTATAACGATATCTAAAATAAATTATGATGATAGAGAAATATTGAGAGTATTGGGACCCATTTTCATGTACAAATTTTATTATTTTAAAATAAATAAAATAAAGATTATTTTTTTTTATATATATATAAGGCAAAGACAAGAGAAGGAAGCATCACAGCTTCACATGACTTTATTAGTTGGAAGTTTCAAGAATCCCATTGGAAATAGGGTGGATCCATGTTCTTAGTTTCTGCTATACTCATACTTGTAATTTTTAAAAAAATTTAAATAATTTTTGAATAATTTCTATATGATATAATTAAATATTTAACTAAATAAAATAAAATAATAATAATAATTTTTTTAAAAAAGAAAATGAATCTTTTGCCTTCACATGCCCCTCATATATAAGAGTTCTGATGTGTTCAGCTTAAAAACTGATCCCATGTGCTTTCTCTTCTATGTTTCTCCTCACTCTTCTTTGAAAGCGATTTGTCAACTACTTGCTTTTTATATCTCGTAATTTTTTATTCAGTGTTCGATATTTAATTTTAAAATTTTTAGATAATTATATGTATATTAATTGATATTTTTTTTAAAACGGATATAAAACTTCAATCAAAGCGAGTGATCAACGAGTTATCATTTGCTCAAGTGATAAGCACCTATATAGACCAAAGGGTGGTTAGCGTGAATTTCTTTTTTCGAAAAATTATACCATAGGATGAAAATAATAATGTATATATAAGTTAAAGACTATTTAGAGATATATATTAATCTTTTTTTTAATACAGTTAGTGAAATTTCTACCTTCGTTATTATTCTCGATCTTCAATTTTAAGATTGTGACTTCGAGTTATCAAGGAGCTAAAAGGTGAAAACTCCTAGAAAGGTTGGAAAGAAAATTCAAGTTACTAAATTCTATCTAATTCGTAATTAAAACTCTACCTCCATCTATAAAAGAAATCACGACTAATCTAAATTCGCTTCGGCCACTATGAAATTCCATTATTGGGATAAACCGCTTTCTACAAAACGCGATCTTATTCTAAAATTCGAACCCAAAACATTTATTTAAAAATAAAAAAGTACTTAGTAGTTCACTATAAATATGTACTTGTACTTGTTTTATTCTTCTTTTAAAAAAATAAATGTAATGGTGAATTTGATTTTTTATTTTTAATATACTATAACGATTTTGATCGAGTTGGGCCACTTGAATTTGTCTATTGGGATTAAATATGTAATGCATCTTCTAACTTCCTTATTAATATTTTGTTTTTCCATTTTGGTAGATGCAGTTTGTTATTATCTTAATTAATTTAATCTTAACACGTAGCTACGTAAATATTGAAACTGCAGCTAAGGATCACTAATTAATTAAGGCCTAATGTTAGCTGTTTTTGAAAATTGTCCGATATCTTTTAGTGTCCCTTTTTATAAAAATTATTATTATTGAAATAGCCAATCATACTATAAGAAAATCGTGAATTATATGGGGATTTTCCTAGAGATTAGTATGAAAATTCGTTGAAAATTTATTTTTCTGAAAATTTTCATACGAATTCCCAGAAAAATCCCCATATAATTTACAGTTTTCCTGTAGTCAGCTCGTGCTATGAATTTTTTTTTATAAAATGAGTTTATAGTTGAAGTGATTGGTCATATAGTATAAGGAAAAAAACAATAGTGAAAAAGATCATGAAAAAAATTGACTTATGAGTTGTATATAACTTAATTATTATTACTAGTAAGGTCATGAAAACTATAGTCTATATATAGGGACTACACACACACAAAAAAAAAGGGAAAGATATATATTCATAATAATTATGTTGCTTAATTGAAAGACAGTTCCCCCCTGAGAAATTGCATGGTAAAAGTTCAACAACACTAATCATTATGAAGTTGTCAATCCAACCACTCACATAATTTTCAAATCTTTTTATACTATTCTGTAACAATCTGATCTAATTGTTAAGATATTGTTGTTTTCGATCTAGATCGATATAAATTTGTTCCTCGAAGTAATTTAACCCCTGCTCGGAGAATTGACCATGAAGTCATTCTTATATCTTATCACAAAATTAGGGAAAAGGTGTATTGAGTGGAATTTGAAGGAAGGAAAGAGGTGCATATAAATAATTGTAAGGAATATAACTATAATATATAAACGTGTTATTTAATTTGGATCTCAACTGATAATTATGTTTTTTAATATTTTGGGTATGCACAATGTAAATGTACGTGCTATACATGATATAATATATATGTGACGTTACATAAGATACATGTTAATTATGCTACTTTACAAAATTTTAAGTGTATATTATGCATATCGAAAATTGAAGAATATAAATATCAACTGAGACGAACTTACCTTGAATATAAGATAAATAACTTCAGACCATTATGTCTGAAGTTATATCACAACTAGAAACAAACTAAGGGTGAATCGATGAAAAGTTGTGTTATAAAACATAATTCTATTGTTTTTATTTGGGAAAAAAATAAATCTCTTCAATTTTTGATGGAGATTGAGAACATTTTCACTTGTCATTTATTTCAGTAAAAAGAACTTATGAAAAATTAAATAGAAACATAAAAAGTACAAAAACTGAATATTGAACTTCAATATTTTTCATTAAGAACAATTTCACTTGCTTATAATTCGATTCAAAGATATTAATAATACCGTTTATTATTTTGTTATTGAATACCAATAAAAATGCTAAAGATTGATAGTCATTGTATACTTCATGTATAATTGATGTATATTTTATGTATATAGTCAGTGTATAGCTCATGTATAGATAAGCTATATTGTATACTCAGTATATACTTTCTATGACTTTTGCCGATTTTTTTATATAAATAAAAACATGATTATATTTATTCTAAACTAATTACTTTATTGTATATATATATAAAACTATGTTCGAACAATATATAAGTAACTTTCCCTTGTTGTAAATCACCCCAAGCCCAGAATTGAAGCCAGATCAGTACATTTGGGCTAAAATATTGAAGCCGAACTCCTTGCTACTAACCTTCCAGTTAGTTAAAAAGTTGCAACATAATATACAAAGGCGAATTTAGTATCTGAAGTTAATACACGATATAGGCAAAAAGCTATTGGATTCCCGTGAACCTCATGTACATTGTATTCTAGAAATCAACATGTATAACACTTAAAAATCAACATGTTCCGCTGCAATACAAAAATAAATGAGAGTGGAAATGTACTATACTCACGTTGATTTCTTGGACATTCAACTAATAGTACTTATTATCTCAGGAAGTCACGAAGATTGGAATAAAGAAAGAAAGACGACTTTCTGAAGTAATAACTATTAGTTGAATGACCATCTGAGATACGAGTCAAGGAGATCATGACCTTCTATCCCAATCCGGAGGTTGTATAGTAACTGTGAACGCATCATTTGACATATCTTCCCTTTGCGTTGTTTGAATCTCCTCTGCTGAATTAGCAACAGACCAGCTGCACCAGTTTACTTCAATGCTTTTTAGAGAAACAACGTCCTCGAAATGAGAAGGGATGTTCTCAAGCCTCTTACAGTTTGTCAAAACCAAACGTTCAAGACTAGGGAACGAATCCTCAGAAATCGACCATTGAACAAAGTTGAGGCTCTCCAGTTTCAAGTATTTGAGTACAGGGAACTCTGTATCATTCACATTCCACTGAACTCCATCAAACGCGTTGTTTACTAACTTTAGAACCTCCAAGTTACACAATGTTCCAACGACTGAGATTTCGTTCCAAGGTACACAAAAGCTGGACAAAGTTAACTCCCTTAGCTCCGAAGGGAAATTGAATCCTTGTAGGTGTTCAACTGGACAGTTGTTGGAGAACAGATTAAGTGATTCGAGACGACTTAGAAAGTCTAATCTAGGAATCAGAACACATTCTCCCTTCCATTTCCTTGAACAACCAACTATACATTTTAGCTTTGTCAAATTTGGCATATTTCTCAATATCTTCTCCGCGTCTTCACCATAAGAGACATATGGAGTGGAAAAGGTTTGCAAGTTAACTAACTGAGAATCAGCAAGGGATTTACTCATATTGTCGAGATTAAATGAAGCACGTTCATTTACATGTATATGCCTCAACTTAGTCATATTCAAAAGTGAGCATGGTAATGTTACCTGTCCTCGCATACCTTTTATGATGAACGTTTCAAGATTCCAAAGCTTAGCTATAGATGAAGGAATCGTATCTGCTCCAGTCCGAGCAGCAAAGTACTTCATATGAATTAAAGACTCTATTTCACTTGGAAAAGTATAACCAATGTTGATCGATTCCAAATCCAATACCTTAACGAGTTTGAAGCTGTTAAGGATGAAGGAGATATCACGCGCCATTGTGGTATACTGATCATCACTGGTGGCATTGAACAGTAAAGAGCGGATACTTGAGCTATGTGGACGCCACTCAGCAAACTCATCCCGACAAGAATGTATGGACAAACGATATTCTTCAGGCTTGTCAGGATAGATACGAGCATCCGCCTCATCATTTCTGATAATTTTAACAAGAAACATAAAAAATGAGAATTGAGATGAAGATTACTTAAATTTCGTGTCAAGTCAAAACTAGACAAACAAAATGAAACGGAGTGAGTAGTATAGTTCTTTTATACCTATAGATACAGAGCAGAAAATTCTCCTGTTTGGCCTTCTCCAAGCAGAATTTGTGCAATAGATCATGAACACGACACGTTTTCATCTTGCCATTGAACCTTTTCTCCATGTCCATGACTAGATTTCTACTAATAAGGTTTTTCAAGAAATCTTCTGCAACATCTTCAAGTCCTTTTTCGTTATTTTCAAGTACGAAACCTTCTGCCAACCATAGCCTTGTCAATTTCGAGACGTGAATGTTCTTGCCCCTCAAAAATCCTCCAAAATACAAAAAGCAAGGCTTCAGATGATGTGGTAAATTCATGTAACTAAATCCAATTATCGACATGCTCTCTTCCAAGCTATCGATGTTCAGTGCATCTAGACTTTCTTCTACTTCTTTCCACAAATCCGTTTTGTTATTTTTCTCTTTCAGAACACCGGCTACTAGCACAATGAATAGAGGCAACCCGCCACAACTTTTTGCTATTCGAAATCCCACATCTCCAAGTTCAGGTGGGCAGTTGCCTCGATGGAAAACCTTTTTCTGTAATAACTTCCAACTCTCATCATCTCCCAGTAAAGGAAGATCATGAGGATTACTTTCACATTTAGCGTATTGCGCCACTTCAGAGAGCCGAGTAGTTAGGATTATTCTACTACCATTTTTAATACCTTGAAAGCACATATGTAAATAGTCCCATGCTTTTGTGTCCCATACATCATCAATGAGGATTAAGAATCTCTTCGTCATCAAAACTTGACGTAGCTCTTTAGCTAATTGATCATCTGCTTTCTTCGTGTGATCAGAAGGCGTAACATCATTCAAAAGAGTAAGTAACAATTCTCTCCATGAATATGTTTGAGTCACATGACACTTACCATGAACATCAAAGTAATCGGCAACTATCTGATCATTGTAAATCTGCTCGGCTAAAGTAGTCTTGCCTAAACCAGGCATGCCTACTATTGAGATAACGTCTAGATGAGACGATCCACCAAGTAGTTGCTTTTTTATTTTCTTCATCACATCCTGGAAAAGCACCATTTCTTCATTTTCTGTCGGGGCATTAGCTAATAAAGATGGCTCAATAAGATAAGTGGAAGTCTTTGCAACTTCATGCAGTGTCACTTCAATATGCTTTCTTTCAAATATCTCACTAACATCTTTATTAAGAAGCTTAATATTTTCGACAGCTTCAGAAATCCAATGAACTTTGTACCAGAGTGGGTAGGTAATCGACAAGCAAGAGTCGATAACATACTCACATTTGTATGCCATTTCAGTTACAAGACCATAAACATCATCATGCGTACCATTGTTCTCTGAAAAATGACTCAGAAAAGATCTTAGATGTATCAACTCTTCCTTGACTGATCCGATCTGATGCTTCAGTTCGGTGATGAAGTCAAGCTTAGAATGTAACAACTCCTCCAACTTGCCCAAAAAACAATTGAGGAATCCTAATCCATTGGTATCGGGGAAGCCAAAGAGTGAAGAGTCTGGGACTTTAAAACAAATCATTTTCACCTCTTCTTCGACAAACTTAAGCACTTGTTTGACATCATAAAGATATAACAAGTGATACCAAACAGGATTATCACAACTGACAGAGAAGAAAATGACATACTTTGATGTATTAACGACCTCTTGAACACGTTCTACGAGGTCCTTGAGTTCCATATGCATGTCACGGTGATGCACAATATGTTCAAGGAAAGAGCCAAAACACACCAGATTTTCTTGGACGACAGGTATTTGATTCTTCATGAGAGGGATCGAAACAGCATCACAGTTGAACACCCTGTCCAGATTGTTTAGTAAAAACTTGACAAGGCCTTCTACATTTGTCTTAGTCATGTTACAAGATGATGCATCCAAATCTTCAAAGCATACTCTTCTTACCTCTGCCTTGACGGACTTGATCTCACGTAGCAACACAACTAATGAAAGATTCATTTCCTCACAACAAGAATCACTGATTAGTACTGCATTGTGGGCTGTCACTTCAGCATGTACTAGAAGATCATGCAATTTGTAAAGCTCTTTGTGTTGCCTGAGAAGATCTACAAAAAAAGCTCTGAGAAAAACAATATCTTCATAAGTATCTTCAATCAGAGCTATAATTTGAGCTTCCAACGTGGCTTTGTGCGTTAGTAGATGTGTCAAGTTTCCCTCAGACTTGATAAGCTTGAAAGCCACTGTCAAAAGCTTGATCTCTAGATTGACTTTCTTGCTTTCATTTCCATTCACAACATCCTCATAAGATGAACAGATAACATCTTTAGCCTCGAGTGCAATAGTATCGATTTCTGTCAAGAGATCATTTTGCTTCATGCATTCAATGTACTGAATTGGCGGATCAACAAGAAATGTTACCAGGAGCAACAACCCTTGGTAAAACCTTTTCCTTTTATCAATAAATACAACATTGGCTTCATTATTTGGTAACACTTTGAGGCTGTCAAGGATGTACTCATGAAGCCCTATGAAAATCTCATCCATCTTCGAGCTACCTAAGGACGATGTCTTTGAGGATTTAAGCGTGCTGAAATATGAATCAATGAACTCAAACTCAAAAGGAAAAAAGTTCAGCAGATTTATCATAATGAGATGGTTCGATGATGACGATGCAGAAGCGATGGGACACATCTGTCTAATTGCTGCCTTGATTAACTTAAACTTCAGAAGCAATTGGAAATGTGAGAGATTTATTTCCTTAGCTAAGCCTCCTTGCTTTGAATTATGAGAGAGAGAATTGATGACGGATCCTGCTTCGGTGGTAACAGATTGTATCAGGGACAAAACATCAGCAATCTTTGTTTGATCGTTGCACTGACCTGATGAATCCATGAGAAAATTCCTCAAGAATATCAACTCCTGCTTAAGATTCTCGATCATATCGTTCAAAGGAGCTACCAAGTCTTCATGTTTTGTTAGCTCAATCAAACTGCTCTCTATCTTGATATGATTAAGCTTCACTTGCAAAAGAAATAGCACATGGCCTGCTTCAGTAGTCTCCTCACCACAAGAACTGACAGCAGTTTCGGCCTCAATTGCAATATTTTCAATTTCTGTCAGGAGCTCCTGTTGTTTCTTGCATTCAACAGGGAGATCAGCAAGAAATGTTTCTATGAGCAGTAGCCCTTGGTAAAACTTTTTCACTTCATGAAATCTCAAATCAGCTTCATCCTTCAGTAACTCGCGGAGATTGTCTAGAATATATTCAAGGAACTCCATCAAAAGCTCATCCATCCTTGGGATTCCTATGAATGATGTCTTAGAGAATTTCAGCTTGCTGAAATACGAACGAATGACCTCAAAGTTAATCGGCATAAACTCCAGCAGATTTATCGCAGCATCATCTGGAGTTGATGATGCAGAAACGATGGGACACATCTGCCCAATTACTCTCTTGATGAACTTGAACTTAAGAAACAACCCAAAATGCAAGAGACTGATTTCCCACGATAAGTTTCCGTGATTTGAATTATGAGAAATAAAATTAATGAGTGATCCTGTATCGGTAGTGACAGATTGTACCAGGGTCAGAACATCAGTTATCTTAGTTTGCTCTTTGCACTTGTCAAACCAATCCATGAGAAAAGATCTCAAGAATATCAGCTCTAGCTTAACATTGTCAAGCAGATCCTTCAAAGGAGCCATCAAGGTGGCTTCATGTATTAGTAGCTCGATCAAGCTGCTTTCTACTTTGACATGATTAAGCTTTACTTGCAACGCGAAAGGCGTAGTTAGCTTAGTTTCCCCTTGGCGCTGCTCCAATGAATCCATGAAAAAAGTCCGCAAGAATATCAACTCTTCCTTGACATTGACAATCAGATTCTTCAAAGGGTTCATATCGCTATGTTTAAGTAGCTTAGTCAGACTGATCTCTGCCATAACACAATTGAGCTTCAGTTGCAAAGGTAAAAGAACTGAATGATCCTTAAAAGATGAACGGACAGCAAATTCAGCCTCGATTGCGATAGTTTCAATTTCCATCAAGAGTTCATTTTTGTTCTTGCATTCAATGTACCGACTCGGGGGATCAGCAATGAATGTTACTATAAGCAACAACCCCTGGTAAAACTTTTTCACCTCATTTGTACCAGTAACAAACAAATTGGTTTCATCCTTCAGTAGTACACTGATGTTGTTGAGAATATAGTCAAGAAACACGATCAAAACGTCATCCATCTTTGAGCTACTCAAATATATTGTCTTTGTGGATTTGAGCATGCTAAAGTAAGGATAAATAACCTCAAAGTAGATAGGTACAAAGTTCAGCAGATTTATCAAAGGATGATCAATCGCTGTCGTGGATGCAGAAATGACGGGACACATCTGTCTAATCACTGCCTTAATGAACTTGAACATAAGAAGCAATGCGAAATGCATGAGATTGATTTCTCCGTCCAAGTCTCCTCGATTTGAACTGAAGTAACAAGAGCTAATGAGCAATCCTGCTCCAGTGGTCACAGATTGAACCATGGTCAAAATATCACTTACTTGAGTTTTCTCTTTGCACTGCTCCAATGAATCCATGAGAAAAGTTATCAAGAATATCAGCTCTTCCTGCACATCTTGAATCAGACATTTCAAAGGAGCTATCATGGTGGCGCCATGTTTTAGTAGCTCGATCAAACTGCTCTCTACCTTTATATGATTAAGCTTTATTTGCACGGAGAAAGGCACGGTAATTTTAGTTTTCCCTTTGGTCTGCTTCAATGAATCCACGAGAAAACTTCTCCAGAATATCAGCTCATCCTTGACATTAACAATTAGATCCTTCAAAGGAGAAAGCACAGTGGCTTCATGTTTCCGTAGTTCAATCAGACCGCTCTCTACCTTGATAATATTAAGCTTAACTTGCAAACGGAAAAGTGCATACTCTACTTCAGTAGTCTTAAGCAATGAATTGACAGCAGATTCAGCCTCATTCACTATTGTTTCAATTTCAGTCAAGAGATCATTTTGTCTCTCACATTCAGTGTACTGGATCGACGTGTCAATGAAAAATGTTACTAGAAGCAACAATCCCTGGTAGAACTTTTTCACCTCATTTGTAGCAGCAACAATCAAACTACCTTCATTATTCAGCAACTCTTGGAGATGATCGAGAATATATTCAAGAAACCCCATCAAAACCTCATCAATCTTCGGGCTACCAAAGGATGATGTCTTTGAGGATTTTAGCATGCTGAAATATGAATCAATGACATCAAAGTTAATAGGAAGAAAGTCCAGAAGCTTTCTCATAGGATGATTTGATTTTGACGAATCAAAAATGACGGGACACGTTTGTCTGAGTACTGCATTAACAAATTTAAACTTAAGAACCAATTGACAATATGCAATATCCATTTCCCTGACCAAATCTCCTTGCTCCAAATCATTTGAAAGAGAATTAACGACATAACCTGCTTCGGTGGTTACATATAGAACCAGCGACAAGACGTCAGTTATCTTAGCTTGATCTATACACTGCTGCAATGAATCCATGAGAAAAGTTCTCAAGAACATCAGCTCTTGTTGAACTTTATCAATCAGATTCTTCAAAGAAGCCACCTCGGTGGTTTCGTGTAGCTTAATCATCTCAACCTCTATCTTGACATGATTAAACTTCACTTGCAAAGGAAAACGAGTAGTCTTGTCCACATCTTCATCGTACAAGGAGTAGACCAGAATTGCCGCCTCACTAGCCACATCTTCAATATGTGATAGAAGAGAAAATCGCTTTTCGTCCTCAGTGCATGGTGTTGGCAAGTTCAGAAGAAAAGTACCAAGGTAAACCAATCCTTGTTGGAGCCATTGCATATGATCATCGAATGCCACTTTCAAGCTGTCGTCACGACTTAGCAGTTCTTCTAGGTCCTCTCGGAGAGAACAAAGAAAACCTTCCACAACTTCATGAGATATCATTGAAGTTTTTGTTCCTGATGAATTCGAGTGGCCTTTTAGGACTCTCGTATAAATCTGTCTCACTTCAGGTCCAACAGGAGTTACTGTTTCCAACAGCTTAGAGAACTCAGAATGCACCACACTTTCCGAGTCCAAATATAAGAAAGATAAGTGTGCAGCATTGTAAGCTACATCCTCAGCATGGATCAAGAGATCACTCATTATTGTCTCGTCCTCATAAACGCAAGAATACGCAGTAAAAATGAGGAATCTCAGAGATATCAGCTTCTTTTCAAGCATTTCGCCTTTCGTGATGTGAGGGGCAGTAAAATCCTTCATACATTTCCATAGAACCAGAACACTCTCAAGCAAAGAATCTACAAATATCATCATCTCGACAGTAATTCCGATAGTTGATCTCAATGGCTTTGAATCTTTGATTCGCCTAGCAATAAACGCCGGTTTTAGTTTTTTCAACACCTTAGAAATCATTCTTATTGTAACCTTTGTTCGACCTTCATTATTCATATGGCACTATATCTCATAAAAGTCATTGTGAGCTTCTTCAAATAAGGACTCGATTTTTGCAGAAAGCCTATTCTCAGGGGTACGTTTCTCCAATTGCTTGAGAAATTCAGCTACAAAGTTTAGCTGTTTCTTAGCACCCTCCAATTCATTATTCACCGAATTTCCCAAATGTCTACTCTTCACAGAGTCTATACCATTTATAACTGCATTGCAAGCATCTGCAGCCATCTTAATTTCTCGATTAGTAATATAATAATCCTACAAGTTATAAATAAAGATCTTTAGAACTTTGCACCATCATTTACAAATACTAATTCAAACCATATCACAAAATTCTAACCATAATTATCAGAAACCAAAAAGTAGCACAAGGAAAAAGTAAAGAAATGACTCGAGATCGATGATTACGAACAAGGACATTTATAAGCCAGAATTCAGGAGCACATATGCAACAACAACATAACCAGTGTAATTTCACAAGTGAAATCTACGGAGGGTGGTGTTTATGAAGCCTTACCTCTACATTGTAAAGGTAGAGTGGTTGTTTCCGATGGACGCTTGGCTCAAGTAAAGCATAGGAGCACATATGGGCCTTCTAAATTCTGGATGGGTTGATTTCTCATATGATAACTCAATTAATAGTTATTATCTCAGAAAGTCACATTTCTTCTTGATTCCAACTTTCTTCAACATAACAATTGTGACTTTCTGAGATATTAATTACCATCTGACAAATCAACTTTAAATTTTATTGATAACAAACTTATATATACAACATAATTTTTTGCCAAGGTGAACTCATTCGTGCCCTTCTACATCCGCCCTTGATTGTGATCCCTTAAGAACTGGACTTGGGTGTGTTTTGATGCAGCATAATAGTATGATAGCTTATGCTTCTAGGCAGTTACATAATTTGTTTATGTCAAAACAGACATAAAGTTTATGTCAATCACAAATGTCTAGACTTGATGTTCATGATTAGGGCACTTAAACAATCACAAATGTCTAGACTTGATGTTCATGATTAGGGCACCCGTTAAGTGCCACATTGGTTGAGACAATAAGTTACGTCTCCTTATATGGTGTTGGCCAATCATAAACTTGATCTAGAACGGAACCTACCAAATCATTTACACGAAAACGAATTCCTACAGTTTCCCAAACTAAGATTACAAAGTTATAAAGTGTAATCAAACTAAATCAGGTTTATAAATATAGCTTAATGAGCCTTAAAATGCAAACTTAAGGTACTCAATTTTTTTACAACTATATATAGAGTTCGATTTTATCGATTTTCATATTAATTGTTGTTCCTACTGTATATTCTTTTCCTACATGTTTGATATATGTTTTACTCAAACTCAAGGTCGATCAAAAACAACTTCTCTATCCTTATAAGGTAGGGGTAAGGCCGCGTAGACTCCACCCTTCCCAGACACTATTCGTAGGATTTCACTGAATATATTGTTATTGTAATAAGTGCAGCATAAAAATCTCATAATATCTAAAATAAACGTGTCTCAAATTAAAGGGGTAAAACCGTAAAACATTATCCCAACTATATATAACTAATAACTTACTTTGATTTGATGTAAAGCTCAAGTCCTTTGTTGAATCAAACACCAAATCTGCAAATAAACAGACATTTAATTAATTCACTTAAATGAAGAAAAGAAGTTCGAAAATATTTTTTTTAAAAAAGAAATAAAATTAAATTGGGGGTCTTACAAATAAGTGAAGATTAATAGGCTCAAATAGACAATCAAAGAAAATTAAAGCTCAGCTTTGGTAAAAAAAAATTTTTTTTTTTTTTTTTGTATACTGAAAAAATAGTGTTTAGAGGAAGAAGACTTTTTGATTAGTGAAAGATAATTTGTTGATGATCATACTAATTAGTACTAATAATGTAGCAATGAAATTAAACAATGACTAAAATAGTTGACTGACTAATGAATTGGTCTTTTATAAATGTATGACAGATAGAGGGATATTAATTAGTTAAATAATTAATTGTTAGAGGAATATCAATTATAATATGTCATTTTGTCTCATTTCATGAAGTCAGAAAACACAAAGTAAAGAATTGATTATTGACATTTTTTTCCTATAATCCATAACATATAAATATACCCTTTATTTAGATCATAATTAATATTTGTATCTTTTAATATTATGTATACACGAGTAAACACTTAAAACTATATAAAATTGAAAAAATATATACATTCGTCCTACAAGACAATGTTGTGTCTTATATGACATTCTATGTTGTATCACGTAGAATACGTGTTGCTATTTATTCGATTTATGTATATTTAAATGTCTATCTGACGGGCTCAAATACATGTACATTGAATATATTTGAATCAAATTAAATATAATTTATTTTAAATACATTATAGCTTTTCTTTTTTCAATATATATAACTTAAATACATTTGCTAAAATACTATATATGATGGATTTGAAGAGTTTTCTAACAACAACATTGTGACAAACCAATTGTGACTGATAAATAAGAGTCCCACATATTTATAACCACCAAGCAAACAACTCATAAATTAACAAATCCTTCCCTACATATACTCTGGAATATGAATAAAAAAGAATATTAGAAACCCCAAATAAAAATTAAAGAGACCTTTGAGCTGGGGTTGCTCTAAAGAGTTTTGACCACTACCCTATTTAAGAATTCAATAAAAAAACTATCCTTTTTACTTTTCGTAGTCAGTTATTATTTATTTTTTCTAATTGATACATATAGATTAAACATCGATTATATATAATTATATATTTGCTGATCATATTTAATTCAAGCGATTGAATGAACGGCTATTTAAGATTATTTCTTAAAAACTACCCTACACCTTACTAGAGTACTAGTTAAGGTTGATATGTGCCCTCGCTTGGTATTTTTTTTTCCTATCAAAAAAAGAAAAGAAAAAAGAGTAACCATATATTATTTCCAAGTAATATATACATTAGATCGTTATAGGTTCAGTTATTGAGACTGATATTAATATATATGAACTCATTATATTATACGATATATCTATTGTTTTTTCATGAATTTTATACGTAATTATATTTTTCCATCAAAAGTATTGAGTTCAAATGAATCTAATGTCAGTAACATCAGAATGAGAATGTATAGGGTGGCATAGGATTCTCCAAGACCCCCTTTAATGAGAGGGTTGCCTTTGAAAAAAAAAAAAGAAGAGTGAACTAGTCCCAAGTAAAATGTGTATAACATAAAATTAATTAAAGAGAAAAAATTATTTCAAAAAATAATTAATAGAAAAGTAATAACTAAGCTAGAAAATAGACAGAAAAATCAACGATCAACCTATGATGATCTTAAAAAGTTGGTTTTAATGACCAAAAAAATAAAATAAATGAAGAATTAACTTAGATGTAGGATTAATCCCAAGCATAGAAACCCTACATTTCATCCTATAAAGTTAAAGAACAAATAAACAAGAAAATGAAAAGAAAAGACTACTTGCAAAGGTTGCATTTTATTTCCGCATGCACGTAGGGCCTTTTCTCACTATTTACATTATTTGATAAATACATCAGACTGAATATATTGATAATCTCTTAAATTTGATCGTAAAATTTATTTACATACTTGATTCGTAATTTTATTTTAAGGGAGCATTTGAACATGTGATAAAGCATCTCATTAGACATGTCTAACTCAAATTTTGGTACAACTTTTGTGTGTGTTATCAAAATTTCATTATACATCAATAAGTTAAACTACGTCACCTCTTTTGATTATAGTTAATATGTTTCCTCTTTTGATTATAAGTCATTTAACTCATGATGTTTGTTATGATAATTAATTTAAAAATGTGATATATATTTTATGTGATTAATTTAGTTACATAATGTCGTTTGAGAACACGCATAATTTTTTTGCCAAATTTCACGTTGAAATGTCTGATATAAACACTTTGCATTATTATATGTCCATATGCTTAACTAAAACAGATCATAATTTATGTCTAAATAATATTTAAGAAATTTAAATAGTTATCTATGTGTGCGGTTTAATTAGCTTATTATTAAATTTATATGTGATATTAGTCTTGTCACATTTTACGGAACGTTAACGTGTCTTAAGGCTAATTAATTAGAATGTCACTTTCTTTCAACTTTAAATTCAAACAAAATTGGGCTAATTTAATTTGATATTGATTGATCATAATTTCACAATATCTTCATTAACAAGCCAAAATTTTCATTGGTTCATGATTGTGACTACCATTTAATCTAAGTTAAAATTATGAGCTATTAGCCATAATTGAATCTATATTTATTTATCCATCAAATATAAATTTGTGAAATCGTCGATCAGCTTTGATCCAAATAACAACTTAAAATCTAATGATAACTAAGAAAGACTACTACAAAACTTCAAAAGTTGATCGATTGTGGAAGGTAGTAAATATTTTTATAAAATTAATCGACATGTAAGCTGATTCGAACGTAAAGAATATCACATATATTTTGTTTGGTTATGTTAGTTGTATATTGTCCTACTTAAAACTTTAGTTTTTGTAGGGTTAAAAATGCAAGTGACTTTTCCTTTTTGTTCATCATTATATTTGTCTATGTGTAGTAAGGGGAGCGTTTAGTGTTAGATTTTTGAAGGACCCCATTTTCATAATTAAAAAGTAAAATATTATTACTATCTTTTTTACTATAAATATAAAATTGTCACATCATAAGAGCAATGCACAAACAACTAGATTAAATCAAAATTTTGTACTTAATCATTTTCTTTATCACAAAGTTTTGTACTTAATCCTTTTCTAATCACAAAGTTTGTACTTAATCCGGTTTTACTTTCTATTTATTATTCCTGCCTCTCCCCGGTTCAATTTATCGTATCTTACTTTTCTTTTTAATTTGATTTTTTTTTAAATCATTTTAATTTTCTTCCATATATATGTGATAATATAAGTATATGCAAATTTTCAAAGTGATAAGACTATAATAGAGGCACATGAAAGTACTCACATTTAACATGATTTCCATCTTACATATTAATTTTTAAAATGCAATTCAATTAATCACCAAAGATTGTGATAAGGTGACAAGTACTAAATTAAACATAAATCAACAAAATTAAATTTTTAAATATATCAAATCGAATATCAAACGTTCACTATGGCGGGCTTGGTTAGAAGCTTCTGTTTTTCACACAAGAAACATAGTTACCACTTGAATAATAATAATAATAATAATAATAATAATAATAATAATAATAATAATTTTAAAAAAAGGGAACTTTTACATATAGCCACTTAAAATTAATTAATTACTCTCAATAGCTATAGTTTGATAATTACAATTTGTAGCTACATGTTATATGGAGTAGAGAGGCGAGCGAGACTGGGAGAGATAGGAGAGAGGCGAGAGAGAGGGGAAAAGAGTGGAAGAAAGGTGAATTGTATATGTATATTGGTTAGATAATCGTATATTATACATATGTATTTGTATATATGGCAAGAGAGACTGGGAGAGGGAGGAGAGAGGAGAGCGAGATTGGGAGATGGAGGAGAGAGGAGAGAGAGATCGAGAGAGGGAGGAGAGAGGCGAGCGAGAGTGGGCAGAGAGTGAGAGAGAGGTGAATTGTATATGTATTAGTTGTATGTGATTTTATATTATACATATACATTTGTATATAGGGTAAGCGAGATTTGGAGAGGTAGGAGAGAGGCGAGCGAGATTGGGAGAGGTAGGAGAGAGGCGAGCCGGATTGGGAGAGAGTGGGAGAGAGATGAATTGTACATGTATATAGGTTAAATAATATATTATACATATGTCTTTGTATATTCTGGTGAGTTATACATATATAAACGTGACTAATTATACAAACTCGAAGTCAGCCCACATAATTAATGTATAATGTTAGTCGCGAGTGGTAATTATAGCAAACTATAGCTATGATGAGTAATTAAATAGTATAAGTTTGCTTTGTTGTGTGATTTTCCCAAAATAAAATATGATCACAAATGAAGATTAGTTTGTTTGATTCAAAACGACCAACTATGAGTATAGTTTTTGCATAATTTTTCTACTCTCAATTGAGCGTGCCTGCATATATAAGAAGATAAATCGTCAAAGTTCCAATCGAATGATGATATATTTAATAAAATTTCATAAAATAGGATTAGAAGAGGATAATATATACGTAAATCTTAATGTCAAATATTTCTGTATATTAGTTTTATTTAGGATTTTGTCAGTTAAATTAAAATTTTTGAATTCAAATCATGAATATAAAGCTTATCTTTATAAAAAAAAAAGTGTTTTACTCCATAGTAGAATTTTGTACATTAATTTAAATTAGTTATTCCAACAATAAAGTGAATATTGGATGGGAAACCAAATATTATGTATAGCTAGTATAATTATTTCTTTTTAAAAAAAATAAATCAAAACTACCTCTCACGAACGTCATTTTTGGTAGACATAATTCACGTTCTGATATACACTGTGATACAAGGTTGTCATCATGATATACAATAACGCCTGTGTAAAAGAAACTCATTGATGCCAGTTTATTCATATCGATATACATAATTGTTCATTCTCTGATATACATACACTCTGAGATACAAGATTGTTTGTAGTGATATACAACAATACATATGTAAGGAAAAAAATGATTGATGTTGGTTTCATCATGTTGGTGTAGAGAGAGATTCTACAAAATATATTCGTGATTATATACAGTAACATATATATATATATATATATATATATATATACATATATATATATATATATATATAAGGAAAAAAAACATTAATGCTAGTTGTAACGTATTGATATACAATGATATATAGTGCTTCGTATTGATATACACAATGATATATCGTGTTGTTTATATATATAATAATAATATAAAAAGGGGTAAGGTACTAAGATCCCTATTTATACCAAAATATCTACTATGAGAATTGATTTACCGACTAATCCGCTGCTAAATAGTTTCTAGCTATCTAAATAATTTAGATTCGTATCGCGTAAGAAAGAGAGAGAAAAAAGCTCCTTATACCAAAAATTTCTACGCTCCCAAAATGCGAACTCACATGAAGTTTAATTAAAAGCAGATGACTATATATGATTCAGATTCGTATCGCGTAAAATTTAAAGATAAAAAAAGTTAAGTTTCTACATTTACAAAACTCGAACTCTGATTATAAAAGCGAAGTGATAATATATGATCAATCCCATCATACTCCTTTGGTGGTAAAAATCTATTTAATGTAAATGTAATGATTGTATATGTACTATTTTAAAACTATGAATAGATAAAATTAAAATATATGTGTTCATATTATTTTTATATATTAGTATATGATGATGAATGAATCTGTGTAAAGTAAAGTCTCCACCAAAATAATGTGTTTGAAGGATTGAAGAGTTGCCATCAACAAGATTGTGCCAAAGCAAAATTGTGACTGACACATAAGAGTCCCACCTATTTATAACCAAACAAGCAAACTCATAAAAATTAACAACTCATTCCCCACATATACTCTGGCATATATGAATCAAAAGAATAGATATAACTCTTTTGACCATAACCCTAAAAATAAAAATTCATTTTTTTTTTGTTCTTTTAACTAAATTTTTTTTAAAAAAAATGATTTTTTTTTTGTTATATGACTTGTTTTACAAGGATAGGGCCAAATTGAGGGTAAGTGGAAGGTGATGTCTAGTCATGAAAAAGAAGAAGAAAAAAACTGATTTTTGTAATTTTAATTCTTCTGAAACTTAACTAATTGTATAACATCTTTATTGAAATTTGTAAAAGATGAGATAGAGAGAGAGACATAAATAATATTTCAATACTCCTTACTTCTTGTAGTTTAAAGCTTTGTCAGGCTTTGCCCATCCTTAATTTTGCTTTTTTGCATGCTACAAAAAAAATATATCACGAATATTGTGAGTTGTGACATTGTAAGATATAGGTGATTTGTGTCTATCTGTCTAATTTATGTTCATTAAATGAGTAGAGTTATCTGATATGTTTGTTCGTAAGAGGTAGTATGTAGGTTGATAAATCGATCAGAGGTGCAAGGGTTTATCCGAACTCTTCTCAGTGAAATACATATAGTATAGATGTTGAATTTCATTAATTTTTTGATGTGTTTATATGATAATCTTGATCATGTCGATGGTAGTAGGTATAGAGTAAAATAGTCAAGATAGATGTAAGCTAACCTAATTAGTACGATAATAAATTATATGTATTTGAATTTTTACAATGACTATATAATTTACCTTAGCAGTTAGCACTTACAAATCAAAGTGTGTGATCACTTGGTTAAATGATTGTCTAAAATATGTGTGTTTTGTATTTATTAATTTGATGTAAATATTATGTGTGAGTAAAATTTTACCGTCACACTTATTTTTTTTTATAAAAAAAATCATGAACATTGTGACATCAATGTAACAGTACCTTAATATAAGAGAATTTGGATGAATCTTAGAATAATAATAGTAATTACTTGAATGATTAAATCTCAAGGTTGTTTAAAATTTACTTATTCCAAAATTATGAAAAATAAACATTAATTGTTGAATTCATTTAAATATATCGCTAAAACAATATATATACCTAGCATCTCAATCAATCAACTAAGGTTTGATATTAAATGGTGAATTAAAATCAAATCTTTGCAACTTTGATTTTTTAAAAATAAATAAAGACTAGAGAGGGGTAGGGTTATTATATTGACAGGCATTTCAATTTTCAAATGTCTTTAAAGTAATATATTTATACTAAAAAAAAAAGTAATATATTTATATAATAATGAGCAGGCGGGAAATTATGGTAGCTAGTGCCTAGTATGGAATTAAAAAATAATTACTCTAGCTTATTTATAAAGTAATATTCAGATAATTTTATAGGATAATCATTAGTTGATTGATGATATGATAAAATTAATTATTTTTGTCGTTTCAATTTATTTTGCATGATTCAGAGTATATTTAGATTTTTATTTTTAAAAAAATAAAATTATATATTTAGAAACTATATAAAAAATAATATAAAGTCACAACAATTAACATAATTTCATAAGAAGGTCGGGAAAGGATAATGTAACGATAGATTTTTTTTGAAAATATATTTCGGTAGACATTTATAAAGTTATAAATTGGAAGAAAAAAAACTATTTAGCTATTTAAATAATAACTAAAATAAATAAATTGAAACGAAAGAAATAAATAACCTAATATAAATACATTGTTAACATTTAAAAAAATTATTCATTTTTTTCTTAGCCAACAGGGTCTCCAAGTTTTGATAATAATATCTTTAATTTGCAGGGCCATCTCATGTTCAAATTTTCTCAGCATATGGGCACATATATATTGCTAATATAATAATTAATAATTTGACAACTATGCATTTTTTAAAATCATTATTATTTTTAACACAACTCTGATAGTAAATTATAAAATAAAATAAATCCATCCACGCCTCCACAATTTTCAAGTAGATATAAAATTTGCACTTGCAGCCTTTACATACAAGACAATAAGCATGGGGATATTCAAAACTTTTTATATTTATTTATCCGAAAAATAAATAAATATTTGATATCACGATTCGAAATTTTATATCAATATATGATATATATATGAGGAAGCAAATCTTAGATTTCAATAACATATTCTAAAAATATATGAATTTAGGTTTAAAGCAAATACTATTACTAATGATCGGACTGTTACACTATTATAAATTACTAATAGTTTTTTCTATTAGGATCACTTTTTTCTTAGAAGAATGTTTGAATAGCATTCTATTTTTTTCAAACTGATTAAATTAAAAATAATTGGTAAATATAAATTTTTATGTAAAATTCATATATATATTGCTATCGAAAAAAAGAAGAAATTGTATAATGTTTATTAACTAAGGTGGTGTAAACTAATGTCATGTTTTCTTTAGAGTGTAATCAATCATTTTATTTAAATTTGTTTTTGTATTTAAACCATTAACACCGATTGAAAATCTTACATATTGAAACGAAATTGATATGTCAAAAGTCATATCTCAAATAATCTATCGTGATTTTAAAAAATAATAATTAAGGAACTATTACGAAGCAAAAGGGTGTTTTCTTTGTACAGGGAAGCTTCTAATCATCATGTAAATCCAAAATGTGACATGAATAAACAAAACATAGTGGTGTACTAAATATGCACGAGAGTTATGATGATCACATTATATAAAAACAAAAAAGATTTTAACTTTTATATCGATAATTGTTAGTAATATTTTGCTAACAAAAATTGAAACTAATTACCAAGTTCATAGTTTTTATGTGGCTAAATAAATTGTAACTTGAAAAAATAATTTTGTTGATAACTTATTGCTAATTTATTATTAAAAGAGATTAGCGATTGATTTTTTTTTAATAATTTATTGTTTGATGATAATTCATATTTTTTTAATAATGATTTATATTAATCGTCCATTCATCTAAGATATTTTATTGTATAAGATTTTGTATACAATTATCTATATATATTTTGTACAAGTTTAACCTTACTATTAGTTATTCGTTTTACACCTCCATATTAAAAAAATATCAATGTCCAAATATCATGGTGGGATCAATTGTATTCAAGATGTGCAAGTTAAACGTTGATAGTGTTAAAGAATCTCATATACATCAGATTCGTGTAGGATAATTCTTCATTTTATATGAACTGAATAATTACATCATTACTGTTCGAGCTATCTTTTGAAATTGAGTTAAAATCATAATTCATTTCTTTGAAAAAAACACTTTTGATAATTATTTATAAATAGTTTTGATTTAAAAAAACTAAGCCAAAAATGGAAAAACCTAAGTTGAGGAAAATGTGAATGGAGAGGCATAGGATTCCCAAAAACCCTTTTATCTTTAACGAGAGCGTGCCTTTGCAGCACAAAAGGTGAAGTGTAATGTAACAATAAAAATAAAAATAAAATTAGAAAAATAAATAAAGATATAATAAAAAGAAAGTGTAAAATCAACAATCAACTTATGACCTTAAAAAGTTAGCTAAAAATGTCACAAAGAGAAAGTGGGTGCCCACACGAATGTTAAGTAAAATAAATTAGAAAAGATTAATTTGCATAAGTTTCATTTTCATTCCACACGTGGGGCCTTTTTAAATTACTTTTCTTGTATTTTTCTTTCCTTTTTAACCTATTAATATGTTGTTTATACATGCAAACTACCACTACTAACTATACTCCACCTATTTTAATTTGATCGTTCTATTCTGATTTGGCATGAAGTTTTTAAAAAATTAAATATTATTTTTAAAATTTTCTAGTTTTAAATTAAGATATAGTAAATATACTTAAATATTTTTAATTTTATAATTTTAAACATATCATATTGAAAATTGAAATAAAAAAATATTTTAAAAAAGAAAAAAACAAACATTCCTTTTTAATCAAATTAAGATAGTGCGAGTATGAAGTATACAACATAATGGTGAAAATTCTCTCAATTTTAAGAAATGGAAATATTATGAAAATCGAGTGACTTTAAATACTAGAGAAAATGATCAAAATGGTCCTTGATGTATTGGGGTAGCTTTATTTTGGTCCTTAATATATTTTAGGTGATTGAAATAGTCCTTCATGTATGATAAAATGTGTTCAATGTAGTCTTTTACCCTAAATTTAACAATTTATCCCCCCAAAACTGTTAAATATAACTGTGGGGCCCACATAAGTTTACAAAATCCACCATTTTTACCATCTTTAATAGCTCATAAAAGAATTCCATGAATTCTAAAATATCATTTTCTCTAAATATGATAATACAATTACAAAATAATTTTTGTAAAAAAGTTAAATGGAATAGCAAATGTAATGCAATGAGTAATTATTTCTAGCACATCTCTTTTAAGTACCCGTATGTCGTATGCAGATCATGTTTTCAATTGAAAATTCTACGTAGGAGCTGCAAGTCTTTTCAATTTCGTGTCTCAGTTGATGGTGTTCTTTTGGTACTTTATTAACTTATCACATTTCAAAATAGTTACAATAATTATTTTGTGATTGTGTGGTTAGATGTTAAAAAAATTGTGTTTTAAAATTCATGAAGCTCTTTCTTTGAGCTAATAAAGATGGTAAAAATGGTGGATTTTATAATCTATTATGTAGGCCCCACAGTTATATTTAACAGTTTTTGGGGATAAATTGTTAAGTTTAGGATAAGAGACTAAATTGAACACATTTTGTCATACATGAAGGACTATTTCAATCACCTAGAATATATTAAGGACCAAAATAAAGCAACCCCAATACTTTAAGGACCATTTTGATCATTTTCTCTTAAATACTATATCATAATAATTATGTACTTATAATTTTTTAAATTTAAAATAACATGAAATGTATGAATTTAACTATTCTTAAACGTAAAAGTATGTTATTCTTTTCAGAACCAATTAATTTATATTTTTACATAAATTGAAACAAAAGGAATAGAAGTTCATAATTGAAATCCTAAGAATAATAAATTTGAAGGAAAAAAAAAAGTAATTTTATACTTCAAGATTTTAAGTGCATGCATTAGTGCAAAGTATGCATGTAACTTTTTGGATAATGTTTTTCTTGTTTCATTTTGATTTTAAGAAAAAGAAAGTTGACAAGATTGTGCCTAATGCTTTTTACATACCACTTTCTTTTAAATTCAAAATTAATTTTCCTAATATTTTATGTTGATTCGTTGACAATTTGGTAAAAATAAGCAACATCCATTAAAGTTTTCGTTTTCACTATTTCATTACTCTTATTAACAAATTGTGAAGCTAATAAATAGTTATTTGAACAACGATTGTAATGAGATAAATAAAATTTTATTATTTTTATTTTTAAATTTAAGTTTTAATATAAAAATAACAGTGTTTAATGTTTTTCGCCACAAAATAATGAAAATTTTGTGTCATGAATTATAATTTTTTTCATTTATTTTTCATCGAATTAGCTCACTGAAAAACACAAGATGAAAAATGTATTCATTGTCAAAATACCAAAAACCTTCCTAATTCTTTTAGTGTAAAAACACTAATATATATATATGTTTTTCTCATTAATTCAATTAAATATATGTGAAAATAAGCGACTGATCATTTTTTATGTATAGGACAATCGGTATTTTTAACAGTGTCCTTGCTATAAAAGAAAATCTTATTCAGAAAATACTTTCTCTTTAAATAAGCCTTGTCAGAATTTATCGATATTATTAATATAAATATCAGATTCCGAATGAAAAGCTTAATTTATTTTAGTGATTTGTAGTTTTGTAAAAAAAAAATTAATTCCACGTCAAACTTTAATTTTGTAGGGTAAAATGCAAGTCTCTTTTCCTTTGAGTTCATCATTATATTTGTGTACCTTTCTGTGATATTCGAACTTGATTAGCTGAAAAGTAAAAAATATTATAAGGTGGAGCGTTATAGACTATAGTCTTAGATTTTTGAGGGACCATATTATATATTATCCAATTATCAGAGGTAAAAAAAAATCATTATAACCTCTTTTTTTTTCTGTAAATTAATTGGCACATGATAAGGGCAATGCACAAACAACTAGATAAATCTAATTTTGTACTTAATATGTAGTAATTACTTTCTCTTTTTTTCCTAAATAAAGTTAGCTCATACACCCTTAACCTTCGTTTCATATTAATCGTCGACGTTATTAAAATAGTGATTTCTTCATTTGTTTTTATTTATTTGATATTGACTAATTGACAAACTCGAATAATAAATGAAATGGCAATTTTACTGTATTATTCTTTCAATATAATAAATTCAATATTTTTTTGAGAAATTTAATAAATTGTGAAATGACAGTAATTAATAATAAAAATAAATTAGGAACTAAGTCTTGAATTATCTCTTGAACCACAAATTTAAAATAGTTTTAATACATTATAAATATTTTTTATTTAAGATCAGAAAACTTTAAAAGTATTCATATTATTTTTGAAAAAAAACTATATTTGAACTTTGATCGAAATTATTGTTACGATATCAAACTTTGAAAATGACATTTTACCCTACTGCACTATTTAATAGTGTATTCTATATATATATATATATATATATATATATATATATATATATATATATATATATATATATGTGTGTGTGTATGTGTGTGTGTGTATGTGTGTGTGCGCCCACGTAAACATAAAAAATATTGCATAATTAAAATAATCATTTATCCACGTAGCATATATATATCTTTAAAATACACTATTAAATAGTTCGAGGGGGGAAAGGTTCTCTATAAAATTTGATATCGACGCAACAATTTCAACTAAAATTCAAGTATTTTTCAGATCATTTTCCTTATTTTTTTTAATGCTTTGTGAGAAGAAAGTATATTTTTTCAGATACTTTATGTATTTTATTCCAGCTACATTTTGTTATATTATATGTAGCTAAGAACCATTTGTTGGCAAATAAAGTCATGTTTTTTTTAAGTAATCGTTTCTTGTCAATTGCTTATTAGAGTACTACTATTTTTTTTCCCTTTGCTTTTATAATTCTTTTTATCTTTTTTCATTTGACTATATTTGTTTGAATTTTTCATTTGAAAAATTATGGACATAAAGAACAGAAATGGACCCTTATTTAAAAGAAAAGTGATCAGAGAGCACGTTTGGAACTGCAGATATATATATTGGAAAAGAATTAAGAATTAAAATAATAATTAAAAAAAAAAACTACCTTTGGCTAAAACTTTCTCAATTAATTAAAGAAAATTAGGTGAAACAATAGACTAAGGTCTAATATTTATTTAAGTGCATGATATAGGATAATTTGAGATTTTATAGCAGATACATGTGTAAATGTTGATACACTAATTAAATTTATGACTATAATATATTTTACTATTATTATATGCGTAAATATAATGTATTTTGCTATAGAATTACATTCTTTAAATACTTTTTTCGTTACACGATAAACTGATAACATGTTTGATCAACGCTTTAGAAAGTAAAAAGTATTTTCTTTTAGAAGAAAATATTGATTTACATAATTGAGATGTTTGATCAAACTTTTAGATAATAACATATTTTTTAAATAATAATTAAAAAATGTTTTTTCAGAAGGAAAAATACCTTTTTCTCATAGGTATATTGGAACTGATCAAGCACATATTGTTGCTTTAATATTAACAAATTTCATTTTTCAAATAAATTATTCATACATAAACATTATTCTCCTTTTTTATTTAATTTTTAAAAAAAGACTTTTTCAAAATGAATATACTTTTGTAAGTTTAACAAGAGGTGCAATAAATTTCATCTGAAAAATAATTAGATGACAACTATATATTAAAAATAAATTTAGTCCACTTAATTAACGGAGACACAACTTAAATAGCGGCCTCAAAAAAGGCTATTTGTGCAAATATCCTTCGGTGCTCTATGTAGGACCATTTAAGTTTAAAAAAGGACCACAAAATAAGGAGAAAACAAAAAAGGTTATGCTAATAAGTCCAACTTAGTATCAAATCAAATGAAGATTATCATAAGGTCATTGAATATTTAGAATAAAATGATCATTAGTGTTTTTTTTCTTTTTGTTCATAATAGTTGGCACAAAATGACCCTACATGTATTTACATTTTATTTGATTATAATTGCAAGAAAAAGAAAGTGCATTCATTTAAGGCTCCTCCTAATCAATAGGTGGCTCTAGAGTTGACATGATGAGGGCTATTTTTGCAAAAAATGAAAGCCCCACCCTACCCCCCTAACCCCACCCCACCCCCACCCTTGGTGCAAATCAATCTCTTTTGGAACTTGGGCCTCACTCCCATCTCCCACTAACCATCTTTTCTTCTTTATATATAATAATCATGCTTTTATTCTTACTAATTTGGGATTTTCTACACTATAAAGCAATCTAATAAAGCCTAAACAAATAACTTTAATTTATTTTTTTTACAAATTTAGTAAGTATAATTAATGTATATCATGTATACATTATATACCAATTATATACTGATACGCTTGGTGTGATGGATAAAGGGAGATAATTCTGAGACAAATACTTAGAACCTTTTGGTCCCTTGTTTGTTTTAAAATTTGGGATAATTTATCTCAATGTGATAAGTTATTTATTCCTCTAGATGGAATAACAATTCTGGAATGACTTATCCTTGGAATAAAATAGTTAAAATGACAAAATTACCCCCTCAAATCTTTTTTAGCTTTTATACATCACTTTCACTTAAGAAGGATATTTTTATAGATAAACAACTCATTCTTACAAATTATGCGATGCATATTATTTTTAATACAACAAATCAAACATTTACTAAGAAACTATATCAAAATTGTTAGGACCGAAATAAGCAGGTGTAATGCGGAAACTAGCAAAGTGAACCTCGAAAGACCACGAGTAAGAAGACAACGAGAAATATACCAAAAGATTTAACGTGGTTCGGTCAATCGACCTACGTCCACAAAGGAGATGAGCAATTCACTATAAATATGAGAGTACAAAATACAGAAGAAAACAACTCAACCAATTCACTCAGAATACATGGGAGGTTCACACAAGTGATAACGTATCAAGCTTGTGACCTACAATTTCTCTCCCTAACCAAAACTCTCAAAGCCATTAAGACTACATTGTGAATGCTGATTAAGTTAGAAGGAACAAGCCTATATTTATAGAGTTCTAAATCTTTTCCTATAAGAAAAATGATTAGTCAATCCAAAACCTTTTCCTAAAAGGAAAACCTATTTATGGTAAGAAATCAGGGCAAACAATAACCTAACAGAAATAACTATCCCCAACATAACACCAGCATAACTAATCTTAACATAACTAAATCGAGCATAACTAATCCTATCATAACTACCCTACAACTATAAATAGTTATGGCGGGGTAGGTGATATTTACATCAATATTTAATTTCTTAATTTTTACTACTAATTATTTACTCTTTATACAATGTTTATTTTTAGTGTTAGTGAATTGGGTATTTTATACTTAATGCTCCATCGTATTTTGACTCTTTAATTTTATTATTAATCCTAAACCATATATTTTGTATTGTCAAGGATAAAATGATTTAATAACTGAATTTAAGCTAATATGATCTAGCATATGATTAAATATCTCTAAACTTTTTTAGTGGTGTCTAGGTTAATCATGATTACTCTTCATAAATAATTTTGAATAAGCAAAAATTGAAAAAAAAATGCAAATTAAAGATTGGATTAATGGTTCTTTTTTATTAACCTTTTTTTCCCATTCATTTCTTTTATTTATATAATTTTTTTTAGTGATATGCATTATGATAAGGTAGGGAAAATTGCATTAGAACTAGGCCAGCCACATTTCTTTTTTTCAGAATAAATGGGTCTTACCACAACATTAAAAAGATATAAATGATTTATTAAGATATAGAGAAATCTACTTTGCAAAAATAAAAACTTTAATTTTTGGCCTACCATTCTTTGCTACTAACGCTCCCAACAATATCATTCTTATTTCCTATGGTTTTTCATCATTTAATTTCCCCACACATAAAAATATTACATTTAAAATAAATTCAAGAAAATTCCACAATCCCTTTTTCTTTTTTCATATTTGTGCTCAACAATAAAAATAGCCAATATAGTTCCACACATTGGGTTTAGGTTGGGTGAGTAGATACGTGGACCTTAATTCAACCTTTTATAGAATAACGAAACGATTTCCCATATATTTCCAGCTCGAGTAAATCTTTTTTCACAAATATATTAGAAAGAAATACAATCGTCAAAAGGTATGATGAAAATATTTTAAAAAAGAAGTGAGTTAAACAGATAGCCGTTTAGCAAAATATTTATAATCTCTACCCAATCTACGTATATTATATATATATATATATAATATACATCGATTGATTATTTTTTTTTAGGGTTATCGAGTATTTATGTTAATTTGTCATTATAGTTTCATCTAATTCAACATCCCTCCATACTAATTGATTATGTTGTCACAAGTACTAAAAGAGAAGTGGTCAATTAGCTTATATAGACTTCAATGATCAATTCAAAATCTCAAGAATGATATGATTAAAAAAACCATTCAAGCTCATTATTAGGGCATTTGGCTCTAGGTTGAATATATTCTACCAAACTAAGACTCATTCAAGAATCTCTTCAAACAAAAATAGAGTTAAATGATATCATCACATGATACAATATTAATTATATAGTATGATAGAACATCAAGTAAATCAAAAACAAAAAAAAGTTACTCAAGACAAATATGAAGACCATATACTATTGTTTTCTTGTTTTTTCAAAATCAATCAAATTTTTTTGCAAAAAATGACAAAATTAAAGCATATTTAGAGGATACATATTCTTGCATGTGTAGGGTAATATATATTTCAACTTTGCAAAAAGTAGCCCTAGCTAGGTAGGGGAATGTATCAATGTGTATATATATAAGTTGCTTTTTTACATAGGGTTCCATCAATATTTTTACTCTTTTGGTGGCTATTTGTGGGACAAACTTCCACCGACCCCCTTTGGCTTCTTCATCTATCTAATTTCCCTTTTATATGTTGTTATATAACATTAGATTCCCTCTCTGAAAAGCTTATTTTCTACATACCTTTCATTCTTTCTTTTCTTCTTTGCCTTTTACTTTATGGATAAATGTATAGTAAGTAGTAAAATGCAATATCAATGGGAATAATACACATCATGTTATGTTGATTGAATTTGAAATAAATATGAACAAGTGAAAAAATAAAGTATGATCGACTAATCGTAATTATATGTATACATTTTAAATTCATTTTGGTATAGATATACAAGTTCGTTCAAGTGACGAATTCAGCTGAACTCACATAACTCATCGTAGATTCACCTATGAACCAATAACATCTATACACATAACACATCATTTTAGGTTTTCCCCCATATACCTACTTTGGAGTTCGACTAATCAAGCCGCTTTGCGAAGTTCCTTTTTGAAGATAAAAACGCTTCCTTGCAAAAGTAACTTTATTTCTAATGCTCGAATAAGAATTGATGGACACTTATCTTACCACAACATTTGTTCTCTAGACTTAGCTTATAGGTCATTTCAAAGGTAATTTTATTTTTAAAACTCACATCTGATTAAGAATGGACGGATACTTATGACTTATCCCACCACGACCTTTCATATGTATGCATCTATATATGTTTATAGGTTCCACTAGGGTTGTAGTGTTGTTATTAGGTTAAAGCAATAAGTGGGATATTTCTCTATCAAGCACAAAGACAAACAAAGTCGAATAAGACGGCCATTTGGCAAAAATATATATTATGGCTAATTCACACTTTAAGCTTTAGCAGCGCCAGAGTAGGCCTCCACTATATACTATTCCAATTTCATTCAAAAAAAGATGTATAATTTATAACATATATATTTATATACATTCACTCAACTCGTGTCACACATATTTCTTTGACAAATGCCACCAATTATCCTTTTGAATATCTTGATATAAAGGATTAAGTTTATCTTAAAATTGAGCTTATTCGACTCAAAAAGTTAATTCCTGAGGATAGAATTGTCTAAAATTATATAAAGATGTGTATATCGCTACGTGAGTAGTTGATATAGGACTCCACTCATACCCTACACAACTAGGTTTGTCCACCTGGTGTATGAACAATATAAGACGGGGACTCAATATCCATACGGTGATGATCGGAATGAGCCTAACTCTTATATCATAATTAAGAAAAAAGAAAGTAAATTTCTAATTTAATTCAATCTCAAAAACTAGTTCACGACTCACGAGTGAGGATTGTCATATATAGGAGCCTTCCATCCCAATTAAATTTGAAATACAATTTAGTAATCAAATTTGGCGACTTTTTGAGAGAAAATAAGAAGATGGGGTCAATTTGATAAAGATATAGAACTTGCTAGAGACCTAGAATGCAACAAAATAACAAAAAAAAAGAAAAAGGAAATTAAAACCAAAGAGAGTAGTTAAGATATATACTCGTGGGGATATATTGATTGTCCTTTTGTCTTTAATCAAGTTTATTTATTTATTTATAGAAAATGAAAGCATATAGTACTTGATAACCCTAGCAATAAAATATGAAGGTGGTACATGTTTATAGAACTATATATATATATATATATATATGATATTGTTCAAATATATTATATATATAATTTAAAGAAGCCAACATTTTGTCTTCTAATTAGCTAACCTTTAATTTGTCAAAAGGTGTAGTATGTTTTGATGATCAAATGGGACAATTTGCAGAGTAAGTGGAGGGACTTCTTTGTTTGACATGGACCAAAAATTTAAAGTATTCATTCATTTTAATCAGATATTTTGAATTTAAATTTAAAAAATATAACGTCATTTTTAATAGAAATTATTTTATTCTGAAATAGAATCACTTAATTCTCAGTATAATATACTGAACATCGAATAAAAAAAGTATTAGTACTATGAATAGTTCCAAATCGTTTTAATCATTTTGAAGTTACTAAATTAAAATGCACTATGAGCTAGATGGCCATTGTATTATATACCCTACAAGGTTTGGTTTTCAAAATGGACACCTTTTTTTTAGGACAATTTCATGTGTTAGAAAAGAAATTAAGTTTATGAATTAATTAGAAATGCAAAGAGTTTATTTATTTAATAAAGGATCCATTTCTAAAAGACATGTAGAATGTTCATTGAAAAATTCATTTAACCAAACAAAAGTAGAAAAAAAAACATTAATAAAACATAAATGTCACATTTGATATAATCAAAGATTAAGATAGCAATTATGGCCCCAATTTTCCCTTTGGTCGAATACGCGTTAGACAGAAATATTGACTTTAACAAAACATGAGTTAATTAATGACGTTTTTTCAATTAGAAAAAAATAATCTTAATTACAATTATTTTCAAATTAGATAATCTATATTGAACTTAATTAATGCTAAAAAGATGCTTAGCCTATGAGTCTATGGTTAGCATTATCCTTATAGGTTTGAGAAACATTTTGAAATTATATTTTAAAAGAATTGTAATTAAGAACTTTTGTACTATTATTTCCACTTGTAATGCAAAATTATGTCTTAGCTTCTAGATTGAAGATATACGTAGATTTAATCGAATCTATATTATTTCTTTTTTTTATTCATTTTCTTTTTATGATTGTATGATATTATACCACACTCTTCTAGAAGAATTGGTATTATGGTTAGTATTTTACACATAATTTAAGGTTAAAGATATTTTTATGACATTTTCTATGAAATACAAAATGTAGAAATTTGATGAAATTCCAATTTTAGTTTATGCATATGGAAGATAGTCACTATTTACTTGTTAATGCACAAGTGATTATTACTACATTTTTTTGAGATATAATTTGAATTTGGAGAGTTAATTTTTTGAATTTGGTTTTAATTTAAAATATGCAATCTTTAAAAAAAATTAATATATTATATATTTGAAAATATATGTAAAATATATTATAAGTAACAATAATTGATGATTCAGATACTTAAAAAACGTATAAAAAATCATTAAACTCTTCAATATAAAAATATTATCATATAAATTGAAACGAAGTAAATATGAACGAGTCTAATAAAAACTAATTACAACAGTAGAACAAAAGCTATACATAACTTTTGACCATGCATCTTATACAGTACTCAACCCACAAAGCTTGGTAAAACTAGAACCAATCATGTGAGCTAATAGTTGGATAATAGCATCCACAAATTGAAAATAAATATGAATTTTACCAATATAAAATAACAAGTATAATATTTTAGAAAAATTATTTTTGAGGATTAACATATTTTTTAGTAAAATCGATCGAAGGTTTGTTAGAATAACAGTTTTTCTAAAGTGAGATCTACATACACTTAATTTATTTTCATACTTTATTTATGATCATAAAATTTTATCGAGTATATTATTGTTATCGTACTTTACTATTAATTAATTTGTTAAAAGGGAAAGGGCATCTGTCCTTCAACTTTTAAGAATACAGTATTTATAATGTTTAACTAATTTTATATTATCCTGTAAACATACATACAACTCAGAGTGATTAAGGGTCAAAAACTTAAGTTTGACTACACATTACTCAAGAAAGGATTTTAGAAGTAGAACATTTGATTCTTTTAATTGGGCACATCCAACTTCCAAAAAGGTAAATTGTACTTCAATACTTAATATTTCATTTAATTACAATAATTTCCCAAATGTAATATTTAATTAGCACATTGCTACTTAAGGTTTGTTACTCTTCTTAAATAGTCCATATACCAAATTCATAAATCTAAAAAAATGGGGGTACTTTTATAAGTATATTACTCATGGGACATTCGCGAGGCTAATGAATTTTAATAAGTTTTGTTTTTTCTAGAGGAGTCATTATTTTTTAGCAAAAGCACTATGTTCAGTCTGAATATAAGAGTCGAGTTTATCAATTCATTCAAGTTATTGAAGCATTTCTGCATTGATGGAGTGTCTAGGTAAGAGTTTCATTTGTTACGCTTCATGCACCTTGTTTTCTAGCCAATTCATATTTTCTGATCTAATGAGATGTATTTAACTCTGTATAACAATATAGCTGGTGATATAGTGATGGAACTGCTCCGCCGTTAATCAGAGGTTTTGGATTAGAGCCTTGAACATGAAGAAAATCTTGCTGGGAACACCACCCCGAATGAATCCTACAGTGCATGAACGATCCGAATTTAATTGATACTCCAGAGTAGAAATAAAAGAAAACCGCTATATATGATTATCGATGCAATATAGATTGTTTACAACTATGTGTGCTAATTTATCATATCTAAAAGATGGGGAACCAAAATGTTTTTATTGAAACTTGAAGGTGGGGATGAAATTAATTAATTTTGATGACCTCTATGAAAGCTATTTGACAAGCTATAAGGCTAACTATAGAAGACAAAAATGTCAATAATTTATGCAAACAAATAAATCCAAACTCATCACTAATTTGAATTTTAAAGTTATACCAATTAAGTTGATGGACCAATATCATATGCCACACAAAATAGTCACTACTGTTCCCCCTTTGGCTTTTACTTTCTTATTAAATATAAATTAAATATATATCTTTACTTTATATTATTTCTTGTTAACTATGTGAAATAATAATTTTGTTTGTATTACTCTCATCCTGAAAATTATGGTGATTTATATCAATAAAATAATGCGATAATTAAGAAAATATATGTATAAGACGAATACTACAACAGATACACAGTTCCTTAGCTCCCACCCATCCAAAAACCTGTCGAAAAGTGAGTCAAAATTTAACTATCTATTAATCTTCTACTCTAATCTCTCATTGTTCTGAAGTTACACCATGTCTTAGTCATTCCTCTATTGAACTACGTGCGATGCTAAATTTATATTGTTAATTCATATTTCTAAAACCTGTTCTTACACTAACATATCTCCTACGTTAAGGAATCAAAATCGTTCATAATAAAAAATTATCAATAATTACGCGATAGACATGTTATCCCCTCCCCTCTCTTTTTTTTTCTTCCCTTCAAATGTAAAAAAGTTTGAATTTTGACACCCAAGCAATATTTAAAGATTTATTATTATTTTTTGCTTTTTAAAAACAAGTACTAAATTCCATTTATAATCACATAAAAGTGGTGAAAATATTGATCAGATCACCAGGCTGGACTGACCACATGACCATATGCTTAATTATACTTTTTCAAAATATTGTGAGACCCTATTTAACCCCCCCCCCCACACACACACCCAACTCACGTGGGTTGCAACCCCTCCTTTATTTATTTTTCATTCAAGTAGAAAAACACACCCCACCCACCCCCATCACAAATCAAGTACAAATTTGAACTAAAAAAAAATGCATATATATATATATATATATATAAATATATATAAATTTATCATAATTCATAGTAGTTGGGTCACGTATGTTGTCAAGTAGTACTATACAAAAAAAAAAATTATATTATACTTTGTAGCAATGAGTATTAAGTTTAAGCACATACCTTTTTATAGAATCATTCTACTATAATATAGTATTTATTCCTTATCTAAATCTAAATATACGACCATACTTTATTATTATTCCTATAGTCCTATTCAAAATAAACTTTTCTATATTTGGTATTTATATACGTATATTTATTTTTAATTCAATCACTTAATTATAATTTAATATTGTAATTAATTTTTTTTTAATATAATAGTCTCTATAACCTTATAGTAGCTAAGACACTAAAAGTGAGAGATTTGTTTATTGAAAATTTGAAATACTAACTTATCAAGTGTTAGCCCATTAGTTTGTTTTTCCCACCTAATATGTGATAATTATTTTGAACTCGATTGATTTAAGTTATATTTAAAGCTTTTCACGTGAGAAGTAAAACACGCTTCAGCAAACGTGATTTGATCATAAAAAATACTACCATTACTCAAATACTGGTTAATAGACAAATTAGAAAGAGGGTTGTCTGTTATGAGATTTGAAATTAACACTAAATATGAGTAAGATTGTCCGTATAAATTTGATATTCTCATGTGTCACATCATTATTTTGATTTTGCACGTAATATATAGTAGCTATTTTGAAATCAGATTAATTTAAATTTAATTGATAAGTTTCACAAGTAACTTAAGAGTGCATTCTAATTCTAACATAGGGAAATATCACGCTTCAAGTACGATCTACAAACACACAACAAATACACCACTCTTAAGATACTATCTCATAAACACATTTTAATAAATATGACTGCATAAAAAATATCGCTTTTCAAATACTATCATCATACACGCTCTAGTAAACGTGACTTCATAAAAAATACATCAATCTTCAGATATCATTCACAAAATACATGACTCCATAAAAATACATCACTTTTCAGATACTGTCATCAAGCACACTATAATAAACGTAACTCGATAAAAAATATATCGCTCTTCAAATACTATCCACCCAAGTCATGATACAAACTAGAAACATCATAATTCACACACACATACATACACTAGAAGAAGAGAAAGTGGGAAATGATGGTAGTATTTTCTACTATGCCTATTAATTATAGTCTCATGGAATTCAGTGTTATTTTTCAAACTTGCCTAACAATACCCCGCGCCTAAAAGCAAAGAATCCGTTGATTATTTTAACTATCTCTCAATTTTCATTTCTATTATACCCTACACAGACAAACACACCATTACAATCACACAAACAAAGCCCCTACTTTTTTGTTAGAGCAAAAAATTATGCTCTTTTGAACACCCCCCACCCCCCTTACACCCCTTCACCCCCTTTTCTTGTTTTTTGCTCAAAATCATACAAGATTACCATAAAAATACAATCTTTAAGGTTTTACATACCTTTAGATCTACGTTTAGTATACCCCCAAGAATCAAGATTGTTATTTTTTTTCATTTTTCACAAATCTCGAGGAAGTTTTTTTTTTTTTTTGGGTCCAATGGTAATAAAGAATCTTAATTCTGATTCCATGGGTGTTGTTTGAACTTTCTTGGGGCAAAAAAGGTGGAGTCTTGGGGGTTAAAAGTCAGAATCCTATGCAAAAAAAAGAAAAAAAAAAGATTGTATTTTTGGTTGTGTTGTTCAATTGTTGAATAAGGAAAAGGATTAGTGAGTGTAGTGTTTGAACAGTTTTTGCTTTTTTGTGAAAATTGTAAAATACCCTTTTGGTTCTTTTTATATATAACATTCACCCAAAAGGGTGTTTTTTATATTTTTTACTATAGCATGCTTGTGTTGAGGGAACAAAGAAGGAGGAAAAAATGCAGAGTGGTATGAAGAAAAGGGTAACTACTAATTCTAGTAGTAATGGAAATAGTGCTGAAGCTGCTAAACCTAAAGAAAGACATATTGTTTCTTGGTCTCAAGAGGTGTGATTAGTGTTTTTTGTTTGTGTTTTTGAGTTTAGTGTATTGCAAAGAAATGATTTTTATGTTTTTTTTGAGTTGTTGGATTGATTGGATTTTTGAGATGTAATGGATTTGTTGTATTAATTGGGAATTTGATGGATTTGTTTTGTGTTTGTGTTTGTGTTGTAGGAGGATGATATACTGAGAGAGCAAATTCGAATTCATGGAACAGACAAGTATAGTTTTTTTTTTTTTTTTACCTGTTTGGTTTTTGTTTCAATGTTTTTCATTGTGAAGTATTGATTAGAATCAATGGATTATGTGATATATGAATTGAAATTCAAAATTTGTTTTGTGTAGTTGGACGATCATCGCATCGAAGTTCAAGGATAAAACAACAAGGCAATGTAGAAGAAGGTGAATAAAAATGAGTTCTTGATAAAGACAACTCACTTTTTTTGATTTTTTTTTATGAAAAAAGATTATAGTTTTGGTTGGTGTTATCTGCAGATGGTTCACTTATTTGAACTCTGATTTCAAGAAAGGAGGGTGGTCACCTGAAGAAGATATGCTTTTATGTGAGGTGAAATGATGCTTTTTTGATTTTTTATCTCTCCCCATCACTGTCACTTGTTTTAACACCATTTTGAGCTCAAGTTTGGTTGATCTTAGTAGACGATATCGAACATGTAAAGATTGCTGCTGCTATAATGTTGTGATTGAAATCTGATAGAGAAGATATAATGTTTGTAGGCTCAAAAGATTTTTGGTAACAGATGGACTGAAATTGCCAAGGTGGTATCAGGCAGGTAAA
This sequence comes from Solanum lycopersicoides, assembly GCA_022817965.1. Lineage (NCBI taxonomy): Eukaryota > Viridiplantae > Streptophyta > Magnoliopsida > Solanales > Solanaceae > Solanum > Solanum lycopersicoides. Next base: position 2,526,564 of record CM040622.1, on the reverse strand, counting down.
TTAGCTTTTTTGTTTTGCTTTTCTGTGGTTTTGTTATATGACAGATTGAAGTTGTCATGTGATGTTATTTTTTTCTCGAAAAACTTCAGGACGGATAATGCTGTGAAGAATCGGTTCACTACACTGTGCAAAAAGAGAGCAAAGCATGAAGCTTTGGCTAAAGAAAACAGCAATTCATTCATTAACCTGAATAACAAGAGGGTTATATTTCCAGATGGTATCAATGTTGACAACGTAGCTGAAGCTGCTGGTCCTATTAAAAAGCTGAGGTGAAAAATGAATACAGCAAGATTTTACTATGGTTTAAAGAAATGGAGTTTCTAGTATAACACTATATATTGTTTTGATGTAGGCGGAGCGATACTTCAGATGTCCTTCTAATTGGTAACAGCAGAGAAAAATCTGATGGTGATTGTGGAACTACTGCACATCCATTGCTAAGACATCCATTTGCGGTACTAGCTCAAAACCTGCATAACACTGGGGAAAGTTTGGTATCTCATCAGACGATAACTGAAAATGGTAAACAATCTTGAGAATTAAGAATAGTATATCATTAACTAGTAAAAGGAACTGTCTGATCAGTATTTTTGGATTTTTAAGCAGCTAGTGACAACAAAACTCAAGGAACATTTCTTAAACAAGATGATCCAAAGAAACAGGCTTTGATGCAACAAGCAGAGCTGCTAAGCTCACTAGCAATGAAAGTCAATACGGAAAATACAGATCAAAGCCTTGAAAGTGCTTGGAAGGTGAGTCTAAAACTGTGTTTCTCGCTATTTTAGTCCACGATGTTCAGAATAATCGCTTTATAACTATTTAGTTCATCTCTAGTGTCTCGTGACTTGAACCTTGTTTCTACATGACCTGATTGACTCAATCAAGACAACTAATGAACCATCTACTGTTGTTTAATGATTCATTTCTTTAGCAAAAAATGGAAGATCCATCTTTAACTCAATTGACAACATAAGAAAGATAAAGACTGCTTGAGCTGCTAATGCTAAGTTTCTTCAAATGTCCAGCTTTGTTTTGTGTTTTCATAGTTCAAGAAACTAGTCTGCACCAAATGTGCAGAAACTCTAATGGAGAAGTGTGAATTTTGTGCAGATACTGCAAGATTTTCTTCAACAAACAAAGGATGGTGATACACTCAAGTTCCAGCTACCTGAGATGAATTTTGAACCTGATGATTATAAGAACCTGATAGCAGATTCAAGGAGCAGTAATGAAGGCAGTCGACCATCTTGGAGGTATTGACCACACAAGCTCACTTTTAACTATTCCCAGCTTATCCCATGCCACTGTGTCTAAAATGTCTGTGCAGGCAACCTGCTTTATCTGAAGATTCTGCTGGCAGCTCTGAGTATAGTACGGGATCAACTCTGCTATGCCATGCACTGGCTGATAAAACAGAAGAAAGCCAAGCTGAGGTGTGTGCACAGCATCAGGATATTGAATCTGAATTACGAACTTCTCAGATGAGTGATCAGGCCGGGCTTCAAGAATTAGAAAATGGAACCTCCTGCCATATATCAACCGCTCGAGGTACACTCATAATTTGGGGGAAAGACCTCAACGATTTTTCTTTTAACTCTACATCCATAGGAGTTGCTTTAGACTGATACTAGTGGTGATTGTATTATCTCAGATACTTTGCCAGTTTGTGATGAAGAAAAAGCGAATAATGGACCAGCTACAGCTGAATGTGACTTTCTGAATACAGATTTCAGTTCTCCTCTTCAAGTTACTCCACTGTTCAGATCTTTAGCTGCAGAAATTCCCACTCCAAAGTTTTCAGAAAGTGTAAGCATTCTATCTCTTGTTAATATTAAACTGAACTTAGGTAATTTTTTGTAATCAAAAGCAGCTTCACTAAAAAATGCATTGAACTAATGGATAGAATTGGCCTTTTGTGCATGCGAAATCCATCAAAAGAACTGATACCGTTGCTTAATTTAGATATTAGGAGAGATTTCACAGGGGATTGGAGCAGCAACAGAAGCTGCTACAGATTTTATCAGTTCTTCGATGTTTCTTATTGGAACAGTGTTACCTGTCTTTTGCACTAAGAAAGTAGCATAATTAGGCTTTTGAGGTCCACAAGTGTGAATATATTCCTACTAAGTATTTCCCATAGTGAACACTAGACAAATTGATTCAACTGGAAAGACGAGTTTTACCTCAGTCGATGGTTCAAAAAGCTCAAGAGAAAGTGTGTTGTTTTCTTTTGTTTTTGTTCTTTCCTTTGGTGTCTCCTTAACACAATTTTCTTTAGAGTGCTTTTTACCATGTTTCCTTCCCTATAAAAAATGAAAAACTTATAAATATATTATCGTATATTAGTGCTGTCAGCAAAGAACTATGCATCTTTTGTCAGCTCTAATATATTGAGTACTAAAAAGGAAGAAGGAAAAGGACTTAATATGTATATATGACAGGCAACCCCCAAAATCTTTGAGTAACGTGAAGTTGTACTGGTATTTTGACATAATGCAATTATCTGATTTACAGGCCTCCGAGATCTTTACCAGAAGGCAACCTCTTAGATATATGTCACTTTCTGCTTGTATTTGAAGTTTGGTTTTGGTGATCATGTTTTTTACATTGACTTGTCTATTTCATGTAAATTGTGATTCATAATTTCAATGTGGTTTTCTCTTTGACCTCACCTATTTCATGTATAGTGTGAAGCAAGATTGAGATTAACTTTTTCTTAACTGTTTTTTCAGGAGAGGCAGTTCCTATGGAAAACACTTGGAGTGGAGTCCACATCCATGCATCCAGGCACAAATCTTTCACAACCTCCATCGTGCAAACGAGCCCTTCTCAACAGTCTATAACCAACTTTACTGATCAAACCTTACAAAGATTCTGCAGGGAGCAGTATCACCATAACTTTGATCAACAGTTCTTCTTATATGTAGTTTACTCAATTTTTGGAGTTCTTTTTGTTTGGATTGCAGTCTCTATGACCTATGTTTTTTTCAAGAGGCCTTGGAAGATCTGGTCTGCACCCTAGAATGCATCGGAGGCATTCTAGCTTTTTCTCTGGAGATCTGACAGATGATCTGCATCCGTTTTTGGAGTTTCCAACCTAATACTCACCAGTATCTACCCTAGAATGCATCGGAGGCATTCTAGCTTTTTCTCTGGAGATCTGACAGATGATCTGCATCCGTTTTTGGAGTTTCCAACCTAATACTCACCAGTATCTAGTGTGTTATTTAATTGTTTCTCATTCTTTGGTGTGTTGTTATGGAACTCAAATGGGGGTATTTGATGTTCCATAAGTTTTCGGCTTTTAATTAGCCAGTTGTACAGAACAAACATTGTACTTACAAATTGGCACCTCGCCAAAGTTCATAGGGAATATTTATAAGACAGAAAAACAAAGAGAAAAGAAATCATAGGGAAAGGTAGGAGGGTCAACAAGTTGAATTGGCCTCCTATCTAAGTTTCTTTTCATATATTTTGTGTGTAGATGATGTTATATAATAAGTCTCTAGGCTGTTCAGAGCTTTTCTCTTTGCCTGATCTACATGTAATGTAAAGCATACTTTATTTGATATGAGAATGCTATATGGTTCGTGTGTGCGTACATTTCTCTTCTCTGCTCTACTTGTCTGATACTGTTACAGGTAATGCTGACTGCAAATGAACAGCTATATCTTTACACATAAACTTGCTGTAAGCACAGAATATGAAAGAGGTACGAGTTCTTACGCGTAAAGATAAAGGCTGTTGCTTTCTCTGGCTTTATAAGTGAGAATTCTTCCATTCCTTCTGCTGCTGCTGCTGTCTCTGTGTCTGAGATTTGTAAATGAGGGTGGAATCTTGTGGGGGAAGGAGGGGTCTGAGACATCTGTTGCTTATTTAAATTGGTCAGCAGTTGGTAGTAGTGGTGGGCTACTGTGATCATTACATAAAGCAAAAAAAGCAGTGGTAAAAGGGGAGGGAACCCTGTACAAATTAAAGTGTGAATTCTACTGGCAGTGAGGAAAAGACTAGAATGACCTTACAATGACCAATGTCAAGTCTTTTTGTGCTAACAGTGGAGGGACATAATAGTAATTGGATGTGGTCATGATGCACCAACCATGACCCAAGAAAAGCAAGGAACTTCAATATTTCGAATTACTTTTTGAGCTGAAATAAGGTGAGCTGTTGGATCTACAATGTCCCATTTTGGACATGGCCAATAATTATACAGAACAAACATTGTACTTACAGATTAATACCTGAACAACACACCACCACCATATGCAGTAAAATCCCACAAGTGGAATTTGAAGAGAGTAGAATGTACGCAAATCTTACCATTACCCCATAGAGGTAGAGAGGTCGTTCCCGAAAGACTGAGATTGGTACCTGAACGAATAACAAATATAGAAAAGAGAGTTCTTATACGTTATATAAAACATCAGTAAGAGAGTTCTTGTACGTTATATAAAACATGAGTAATGCTATAGCTTCTGAGCTGTTTATGGTCTTAAACACTGTTTAATATAAAACAACTACAAAAATGGGCTAACATTCTACAAATGTGCTAATTCTTTTTGATTATCTTGTCCAATAATGGAAGTGTTGTCCCTCCTGGAATGCTGGAAATACAACAGGAAAAAAATGACTAAATATTACAGAACTGTATCCTCAGACAAAAAGATTATAGTAACATTTACATGGGCTTCCTCTTCTTTGTCATCCTCTGCAACTTCCTCCACTTCAAGTAAATCTGGTAAGACAAACCGGAGAACACCATGCCGACGCTTGTCCATTGCTTTTCTGACAGTGGATTGCCACTTAATACAGAAGATACAACTATGCTCACAAACTTGCGTGTTGTAGTGATGGTTGTATTGGTCAGAGAACCAAATCGACTGATGGTTAGGAAAATGAAGTTCTGTCCCATAGCGCCACACAGACAGTAAAGAAGAATGTCCCATGCTGCCTCTGGATGCTCCTTACAGAACTGAACTGCCTCGTAACCGCTGGCAGTTGGCCAACCAAACATGAACATCATATTGTAAATGGTACCCCATAAATTCATACCAAACATAATATCCCATGCAGACGTCTTAGGATACCTTGCTGAAATTGAATCCTGAGTAGCATTGGTGAAGCCATCAAAGGTGAGGTTCAGGAAGCACAACCCATACCCAAGTGGAGCATTTGGATGTGCCAATTTACTAATGGTTTTCGAGCTAGTCTTTGAGAGTGCAAATAGTGAAACACCACCAGCAACAAGTAGAGAGCACACATATTCTGGAATCGTGTATCTTATGCCATAAACTAGTGTTCCCATGAACATTACAGGAATCATTTTTGATGATTTTGCCAAGACCTGTGCAGGATAGCTGATGTATTTTAGTGCTTCAATCCCCATTGCAGGACCAATAGTATTTGTTATACCAGCACTCCAATAACTCCACCAAGGAGCACCACCACTCTTCCCATTAGACCAAATCTTAATCATTATAAATGACCATACCAAACAAACTACACTTTGCGCCAGATTTAGGAATGCCAAGTGTTCAAACCTCTCATTGTTAGGACCAAACCGCTTTGTTGACACAGTCTCTTGTAGAACGCCTTGATAAATATAAGCGGACCAGATTCCGGCGACACAGAAGGCGAGGACAAGGACACGGCGGAGACCAGCACCGTGAGCTTCCATGTGGAAATGTCGTTGGAAAAGTCAGATCCCGGTAGACACGTGGAATTCAAAGGTGTATTTTATGACGATCAAAGCCGCCGCCGGCGAAAGAGAGAAAAATTGAAGCCGGTGATGTTTTCGCGGTTTTCTTTTTTTTTTTTTAACTGCCGGCGATTTAGTTGTTGCGTGGAGATTTATATATGGCGCGTGGGATGTGTGCTACGTCTTTGGTTACACGTGGAGAGTTTTAATTGGTTAAAGTGAGTCCAGAGTTGCAGCTGATTGGCTGAGTAGACGCAATATTTGACCAAACTTTTAACGACCAAAAATTGGAATAGCACCGAGTTTGGATATCTTTTTCTTTTTCTATTTTGAAATTCAACTTTTTCATCAGGAATAATCTAGCGTTCTAGGATTTTCATTACGGAATTCAAAATACGAAGAACTTAACATTAGAAATGTGAAAAAACAATATATATATATATATATATATATATATATATATATATATATATACTCATATATTAGAAGAGACAGTTTTCAACAATTTCAATATGTATGTTGTTGGTTATTCAATTGACAAATAGGGATTTTTCGTCATTCTATCCTCTCATGTGGAAGTGATAAAGGCAAATAGGGGTATTATTGTCGTTTCAACTTGTCAAAAATTGCACTGTATATATACGTGTCTTGCTCTCTGTACGTTCATCAAACATGTAATCTGCTTCAGTTCAGCTATAATTTTGAAGAGCCCTTGAGGAAAAAGAAAAATGTCAGCTATAATTTTGAAGAGCCATTTTCTATTGCTGCAGCAAGCATATTCATAACAAATCGTTTCCTTTAGCCTATGTAAATAAAATGTACATACCTATGTTATAAAACTTGACTTCAACACTTAATATATAATTTTGATTGTGTCAGAGTTGTTATATACTTAATACATAGACATATCTCACTTGAAATGTTGGGATCGTACAGGCACAAACCACCCATTTGTAGTATATGTACAAAAATATACTCTTACTATTTCACTTTATGTGACACAATTCGAATTTTGAGAATCAAACAATTTAAATTTAATCATGAACTGAACATGAAATCTTGAAGTTCTTGAAATAAAATTTATATAATAAAAGGGTGCCTTGAGGGAACTAAACTTAGTAAAACACCCTAATAATTGATAAACATAGTATAAAGTATAACTCTGACTAAGCATGCATGCCTTAGCTTGTTGATATAGTTAGCTTGTCGATATAGTTAGGGTGTGTTCGTAGGGAGGAAAATATGTTCTGAAAATGAAATCACCTCTTGTATACGTTACATCAAATCCAAAATGACAATATTTTATTCTTTGTTCAATATTAAGTTAACGTCATTTGAATTAAGTTCTAAAATGTAAGCAGATTCTACTTTTAGCTTAGAGATAGAAATACTATTTCCGATAGACCCTCGATTCAACACAAAATCAGTAGAGAAAAAAAAATAATGGAACTATAGAACACCATATAATAGCAAAACAATGCTACAAAAATCATACTATAAACGAACTACACAAAATAATAAATAATAACATAATTCGAAGAGCAAAAAACTATAAGAGTAATACTACAATAGTAAAATCAATTGAAATTGTGGCCTGTAAAACTAGAAAAGTACAAATGAACCAAGAAACTATTTTCTATTTTATCCTTTTATGTTATTACTTGGAGTTCTAAAATTTAGAAACTAGAAATTCATGCCCAACTCTTTAGTACCACTAGTGGACATAATGTGTAGCATACGATAAATTATATTTTAGTATTAAACGATTGCTTGAAACAAAGGCCCATTAGCTCAGTTGGTTAGAGCGTCGTGCTAATAACGCGAAGGTCGCAGGTTCGAGACCTGCATGGGCCACTAATCTTCCTTTTTTGATAACTATATATACTCCTAATTTTATTTTTGTTATTTTAAAAAATAAAATGAAACTAATAAAAAATGGGTTAATTATATATAAAACAAAAAAAAAATCAACTTATAATCTAATTTCCAGAAAAAATAATTATCAAATTAATTTTTGTAAATAAAACATCATTGAAATTTCATATTTTCATTATATACCCTAAAACAATTAATTTAATAGCAATACATTATTTTAAACTAGATTTCTGTATAGATTAACTTGTTTTCGAGTAAACTGACATTTTAATTTAGGGCGGTAAAAATCGAATTTGAAATTTTGATAATTCAAATCCAAAAAAAGTTATTGATTTATTTATAATGAGTTATTGATTTAGTGAATTTGATAACGACTTGGATTTTCTTTTATTATTGGGTTGTCGATTCTTAATAGTTTGAAGTTTTTTCTTAACAAATTAATCAATAACCCGATAGTAAATTAAATAATTATAGTTATACCATTTTGTGTATAAAATCTTTTACTTAGAGCTTAGTTTCCTACTTTTACTTCTGTTTATCTCAAATTCTTGGTTATTCTACCGCGTAAAAGTGTTTTGCCTTTTAACAAGATGCAATTTGTGCACTTTTATGTGTATGATTTATTTGGTTTGTCACTTTGTTTCTAAGTCATTTTCAATGACTTTTTTTTGTCAAAACTTAACGGTTAAATCGATAATGATCAATAATCGATATTCCAATATCTTAATAATTCTATAACAATTTAGTATCTCTACAAACTGTAACAACCGATATATAAATCAACGACCGATACCCTATCCTATTTTAATTAGGTGATATAGTGAAACATTTTAATATATTTTTATTACAAAAAATAATTTGATAGGTATTCCACAATTAAATTACAAGTTCCATGACTTTTTTTTGTGTAATCAAAAGAAGAAAGAAACAAGAAAGCAATAATACTAGCTATTAGCTAGAAATCAATGGAGTATGATTCATGATCACTTGTGTAGTTGCCCCATAGTCAAGGAAATTAGTTGATAGGACTTTATAAACATTGATTTTGACATGTGTAAAATTGAAATGGCAAATTAGGGGTCAACAAAAGGTAGGTCCTATCCATGGAAGAATAAATAAACATTTTTCTTTGTGTGCAAGGAAAAATATGATAAACTTGATTTGTTTCTTTAATGGGAAGCAAAAAGTAGCTTTTAGATGGAAATTTCTATGAGGTTGAAAATAATTTATTGACATAAATAAAAAATGAATTTGTTACGTGTGGATAGAAATGTTGACTATTGATGAAAAGTTGATTTGTTTGATAAAAAGAAGTGTTATTTATAAATTTTAACTAATTTTAACTTATAAATACTTTTATAATATTTGATACGCTAATATGTAAATAGATTTAGAGAAATACTTATAAATCAATTTGATCGACTTATAATATTGATTAAACACCGTTAAAATCACATTTCTTATAGTGGAACCAAAGTATCTTATTAATTCTTCTCTTTTCCTAATTCCCCTTTGATCACTTCATATAGAATGAACATCAACAATGTCACTATTTATCCTCCATTTATTTTCCATAGACCATATATGATTTGGATCTCTAACCTATTAGAAAAATTGAAGTGTTAACTGTTACATCGAAGTTGAATTTTCTTGATCCAAAAAAAGGTCATCAAATCTAAATTTATTTCCTTTTAAGATGGAAATTACACAAAGTTATTGAGTATTCTATTTCGTTCTTTCTTACTAAGTTCCTTTATCATAATCGAAACTCAAAGCTAAGAAACAAAGTGATCAATTCCAAGTCCTCTTCTAGACGAGGCACAAATTTAAGATTTAAATTCTATAGATTTAATTTTATGAGATTTTTAATTTTGAACTCATTATGTTTTATACCTCATTTATGTTTTAAGATAATTTCTCTTCACTAATATACATTTATTTTCTTGAGATGTTTGTAGTCTTCAAATCAATTGCTACTAAGGACAAAATAAAAATATATATATTAATATTGTCTAAAAATGAACAAGGATTGTTTAATTATTTTTTTTCTATGTGATATGATGGTCTTCCATTAGTGACTTTAAGTCTAAGGTCCCATGGCTGTACATAAACATGGCCACCCACAATTTCATATTAATTAATACCAACGTTCCAACAAAAGAATTATGATTACATCGTCCACTTGCACAAAATTTAAAATATCGAGAATATAAATCTGGTCAACAAATAAGTTTCACCCTTTTTTGTTTTCTGTTTGATATTTTCGTATAAAAAATTGAGTGATTCAACTTTGTGTTATCTACCTCTAGAGTTGATATCAAAATTCAAAACTAAAACTTCTAATTAAGGGAGAAACAGTTCGTTACGTTTGCATGAATGAAGTTGACAAGAAAGCTAACTACTATGGTGTGAATGAATTGCACATGAAAATTCTTTGTACGTGTTAAATAAATAAATTAAAAAAAAAAATTCTAACCTTTGAAAGTTTTGGCTAAATGTTTTCCTTTTAGGATGCAATTTATTTGGCATTATTAGTGTGATGCAATCGCATATGACTCATTTGACTATGTTGGCAAATGAAATATTTCGAATTTAAATATCTCCAAAGGGCAAAGATGTCTTTAAACATTTTTTCTTTTTGAAAAAAAAAATACAAATAAAAATGTATCTTGATTTTTTTAGTGATGTTCAATATTCATACTGAAATACAAAAATTTAAATTCATATTGAAAAGTTCTATATTAAATAACAAAATGTTCTCTAATATAGACGACTCCATATACACTTCAAAGAGCGATCAAAACTTACCTCATATCCACAACTAAAAAAGAGGTCATGTTTTATTAAGAAATAATATGTTTATTTTAAAAAATAATAATAAAAAATTAACTTTGGAGATCGATTTTCTAAGGGCGATAAATCTAAAAAAAAAATCAACAATTTTATTTTATCGATTACGTACTTTCTACAAAGTTTCATCTTTTTTTATTTTATGTTCGATATTCGTATAAAAATTTAACTAATTCAAATTTATGTTGTCTACATTTAGAGTTGATATCAAAATTAAAAACTAAAACTTCTAATTAAGGGAGAAGCAATTCGTTACGTTTGCATGAATGAAGTTGACAAGGAAGCTAACTACTATGTCAATTCTAGTGTGAATGGATTGCACATGAAAATTCTTTGTACGTGTTAAATAAATAAATAAATAATAAAAAAATTCTAACCTTTGAAATTTTTGGCCCAAGTGTTTTCCTTTTAGGATGCAATTTATTTGGCATTATTAGTGTGATGCAATCGCATATGACTCATTTGACTATGTTGGCAAATGAAATATTTCGAATTTAAATATCTCCAAAGGGCAAAGAGTCTTTTTTTGAAAAAAAAATACAAATAAAAAAATGTATCTTGATTTTTTTTTCCTTTTGATTTAAGTTTACGAGTGATGTTCAATATTCATACTGGATACGAAAATCTAAATTCATATTGAAAAGTTTAATATTGGAAAATAAAACATTTTATAATATAAACGACTCCATATACACTTCAAAGAGCGATTAAAACTTACCTCAAATTCACTACTAAAGAAGAGGTCATGTTCTTATTAAGAAATAATATTTTTTTTATTTGGAGATCGATTTTCTTAGGGTGATAAAATAAAAAAAATGCAACAAAAGAATTTATCGATTACATACTTTCTACAAAGTATTAGGAGTAATATCACGTTTATATTAATTATTAATTACCCATGCACCCTAAATTTTATTTCTAGAATTTCACTATGTTGTTGTTGTAATAGTATTTAGGTCTTTGTGACTCAATATTCAAGAAAATAATAGTAGGTGAAAAGAATAAAATAAGAAAGTATTATAAAGGAATTTTACATCATTGCTGAGGTGGTTAACAAAAACACATCATGCTAATACATATTTTAGAACCTAATTCCACAATTATCAATCACTTCATTGCATTTTCTCATTTTATGGTAAAATATTTTTAAAGTAAAATAGATATTCAAAACTATTACATTTTCTAGTGTTAGAATTGATTATTCTTTACTAATATTAGTATTGATTTGATTATTTAAGTTACTGATATTTGATATGCTATATAAAACTCATTATTAGCTGATATATATCAGATTGTATTCGTTGATACATTTCACTCCTCTTTCTATTCACTAGCCTATTTCCTTTCGTTATGAATGGTATATTCATATTATAATTAATCTACTCAATTTAACGTATTAAAATTCAACCTAACTCTTAATCTCCTCTCATAGTCATCATATACTTTATTTAATGGCAAAACAAAGGAGGTTATGTTGTCAAGTGGTGATTGATTAAGGGGTTGAGTAAAATTTACTCATAAATTGGAAATAATAGTAATTTATAAAATGATTTGCAAGTTTTTTCAAGAATAAATCGTGGAGTTAAGTGTTTTTCTTGAATCGTAGATTTATAATTAGATTTTAAAGAGTATAGTCAACTGAATTTTTCTTTTTAAAAAAATAACTTCCACTTATTTATAGATTTTCGTATAACATAAAGTTATAATATTAACCAAATAATGCACATGGGCGTAACTTCTTTTTGTGCATGCTTGACTTAAAATGTCCATCACCTAAATTAAAGTAAAATATAGAGCTAATTTTTTCTTTTTTACGAGTATATCAATGTCATTTTTTAAAATATAATAAATATATGATCATAGATAACTTTTCTCATTTATCAGTCACCTTATCTTAGTTTTTATTTAAAATCTCGTTAATAACTTTTTTAAACGCTTTTAATATGTAGTATCACATAAAATGAGACTAAATATTACGATGTATACTATTAAATAAAGATGACAGGTTGAATAAATAAGAAAATATGGGACTAAAAATTGATGGTTTTTAACTATTCTTTATCTTAATTATTGAAATAGACTTATCATGGCCAGGTTCAGACACTACTGGATTTTTAAGTCAACTGAATTTTTTTTTCCCTTTAAAGTCCTACTACTTTAAATATTGTTGTATAAGATAAAGTATTATAATAAAAAAATATTATTTTAATTCGTTTGGTGGGTATCTGCTAATTACACAAAAAGGGAATATATTATTATTATTTGTCTGGCTTATTGTTGGTATAATTTATTTTCTTAAATTAAAAATAGAGTCAAAATGAATAGTATTATTATACTAATATATATGATTACAATTTTTCCCCATAAAGGAATTAAATCATATGAAATTCATGTTTGAGGAGCTAGGTTATATAATTGTGAAATTAATGTGAGCCTCGTGTTGACAATCAACACACTGAATATATAAGAATGTGTAAAATATTTTCAAGGTCACATTGAATTACTCAACACCAACATGACTCGTGGTGCAGTGTTAAATTATTTCGCTCTTAATCTAAGATTTTGAATTTAAACAAATTTAATCGGGACTTCAATGTAAATTTCGAACATACCATACAATTGAATTACTCAACGACCTAAAATAGGTGATAAAGAATCTTTATTAAATTTATTAGTCGAATTCCAATTTAATTTTGTTAATGAAAAATTCTAGAAACTCATTTTGTCAAGAGTATTAATCCAAGTGAGATACATTAAATTATGAAACTATTTTATTTCAATGATGAACTCATGTCTTTGACCTTTAAACATGTGTTACCTATCTCTCTAATTAGATTTTTATTCAAAATATATTATTAAAAGGTTATAATTAACTATATATAATAATTAATGTCCCAAATTGTCATACTTATAATATAAAGCTAGCACACGATCATAAATTTTAAAGATTATCTTCAAATATTTATTTGATCGCAGATTGTGGGATCAGATTTTGACACTCTATTTTCAAAAAAATTTAAGTTTGGTTTTTAGAACTTTCACTCATAATTTTTTAATTTTTTTCCAAGTATTATACATGTCTAAGCACAATTTTAATTTTCAAAAATATATTTCCATAACTTTTAAATATTTAGATTTAAATTTCAAGTTAAAAATCTATGGTCAAACTCTAAAAAAAAATGAGACCTTTTATCACGAGATGTTGGTCTTATATTTTCCTATGAGCCCTTCATATTAGACTTTTACAATTATTTTTGGGATAATATCAATGAACAATAACTTGGTAGGTACTCTTTATTTATTGCAAATTAAATATTGACAATGACATACTTTTAGTGTGATTCTATAAATGAGGAAAACTAATTATTGATTAATAATATATTTAGTATGATTTTATAAGTAAAATTTGAGAAAAATAAAATATTTATAAATTTTATCTTTGTTTTATGTGAGATAAGATAAATTATTAACTTAAACAAAACGTGTTTCAAAAAAGTTAAAGATAGTAATATATATATACTCAAATTTGACCACTTCTAATGAAAGAAAAACTTTACACTAGCAATATTTTCTAATATAACTTAATGCATAAGATTAAGTCTACTAAAACTTATTTTGTTTTTAGTTAAGGTCAATTTTAGTTCTTTTTTTTAAAATAAAAAATCAAGTCTAATCATAGCTTTGTTTTTAGCTTTTATTATTATTAGGGTAATAAATGAGAACATCGATAAATTTGAATAATATTTAAACTAGAAAAGTTAAATAACTATATATAGTATTTGTAGCTCATATTCTTTTTGTAAGCAATCTTTGAAAGTAATTATTTTTTCAAATTATTTATTAGTTTAAAAATTGAACACAATTAATATCTTTTTCCATTTTGTCCTTTAAAGTAACACTTATTGAAGACTATAAATATTTCAGCAAAGTACAAAATTAATATCTTTTTTCCATTTTTTCCTTTGAAGTAACGCTTATTGCAGACTACAAATATTTCAGCAAAATAATATTAATGAAAATAAATTACTACATTTTAAGACATGAATGAAAGTACAATAGTCTAAATTCCTTTAATTAAAATTTTCAATTAACATGTAAGATAAATATAACAGATAACTTGAAATTAATGAAGTAGTCAATTTTTTCTAATAAGAGTAGTGTCAAGTCAACATAAACCAGTTAAAATAAAACGAATAAAATAAATAATTAGTTGTAAACGTGCATCACGACTCACGAGGAATAAATTTGAGACTTATTAGTTGAATCATTCATCATGAGCCATTTGTCCATGTATTACTCACTTAAAAAGTGAATAATTTTATCCTAAATCAAATTTTTAATCTTGTTTAAAAATAACACCAATTAGATTATTTAGGTGTTTTTCAAATTTAAAATATAACTTCAATTTAAATTAATTTTTAATAATTAAAAAAACCATAAATGGAAAAATAGATTAGGTGTTTTACAAATTCTTAAATATAACACCATTTTAAATTTATTTTACCGTATTGAATCATAATGAATTACGTGAGTGTAGTACAACGAATGACACTACTTTGTACTTAACCAGATATTTCAGATTCGAGCTTTGGTGAGCACTATCGTATGAGTGGAGTGGAGTTCTATTCAACGTGAAGTAGATTAGTCGGGTTTTAATATAAGGTATCGTATCGAGTGAATAAGGGTAAATTGGGAATTAAGAAAAAGATGACGGAGTAGTGACACCCACGTTATCACAAAGGGACACACATTTTGTTGAGTAGAAAAAGACAGAGTGAGAAAAGGAAAAAGGAAGCTACTTCACCATTTCTATAGCTTCTTCCCTTCTAATTCCTCTCTTTATATTTATCTACTCAAAAGCCTTCAAGTACTATTCTTTGTAGTTGTTCATGTGACCCTTTTCAGTTTTTTCCCACCAAACTTTTTTACAACTCCAAAAACAGAAATATCTTGTATTTGGGTTGTTCAAGATTTGAGCTTTTTTTGCATAAATATTGCTCCCAAGACTTGATTTTGTCTTGTAAAAGATTGGATCTTTTGTGGGGGTTTTTCAAAAAAGAATCTTGATGGGCAATTGTGTTGGTTCCCCAGCTAGAGTTGAAGCTACTTTGAGCTCTACTACCCCTTCTGCTTATGAAGCCTCAAGATTTCCTGACAGAAAAAGCAATTCTTCTGTTCCATCAAGCCTAAGTATTCCATCCTATGGTAGGAAAAGTAGTTCCGAAAGCCTTCCTACTCCGAGATCTGAAAGCGAAATATTATATTCTCCTAATGTCAAATCCTTCTCATTCAATGAACTGAAAAATGCAACAAGGAATTTTAGACCTGACAGTCTTCTTGGGGAAGGAGGATTTGGTTGTGTTTTTAAAGGATGGATCGATGCGCAAACTCTTACGGCTTCAAAGCCTGGTTCAGGAATAGTGATTGCTGTCAAGAAATTGAAGCCAGAGGGTTTTCAAGGTCACAAGGAGTGGCTGACTGAAGTTAATTACCTCGGCCAACTGCGTCATCCGAATCTGGTTAAACTCATTGGCTATTGCATCGACGGTGATAACCACCTTTTAGTGTATGAGTTCATGCCTAAAGGAAGCTTGGAGAACCATTTGTTTAGAAGAGGACCTCAACCTCTGAATTGGGCAACAAGAATAAAGGTGGCTATTGGTGCTGCTAGAGGCCTTGCTTTCCTTCATGATGCTAAAGAACAAGTCATATATCGGGATTTCAAAGCTTCTAATATTCTGTTGGATGCGGAATTTAATTCAAAGCTGTCAGATTTTGGTTTAGCCAAGGCCGGGCCAACTGGTGATCGCACACACGTATCCACTCAAGTAATGGGTACACAAGGCTATGCTGCTCCAGAATATGTTGCTACAGGTCGTTTGACAGCAAAAAGTGATGTATACAGCTTCGGTGTTGTGTTGCTCGAACTGCTTTCAGGACGACGTGCAGTTGACAACACAAAGGTAGGTATAGAGCAGAATCTTGTAGACTGGGCAAAGCCATATTTAGGGGACAAACGGAAGTTGTTTCGAATAATGGACACCAAACTAGAAGGCCAGTATCCCCAGAAAGGAGCTTATACAGCAGCTAACCTTGCTTGGCAGTGTCTAAGCAATGAGCCCAAGCTTCGCCCCAAAATGTCCGAGGTTTTAACTGCTCTTGAAGAACTTCAATCACCAAAAGGTATTAGTAAACTCTCACATACCGAGCATAGAGCTATTCCTAGCCCAGTGGCTGTATCGCCTATGAGACATCATCGTTCACCCCTGCATATGACACCGTCTGCTTCTCCATTACAAGCGTATCAAAAGTCTCCTCGCGGTAGGTGACTCATAGAGAGTATACATATTTTGGTTTTGTCATTGTACATTTCTCATATATCTACCAAATTTTGTCATTGTAATGTATTGGCAATCCAAGATTAGATTTTTTTTTTTTTTGTCCAATGCTTACTTTGTAACCTATTCAGACATTGAGTTAACTCTCACTGTATTTGAGATGATAATCTACTTAGTTAAATGTGATGATATAGATACAACCATTGACAAGTACAATGATTATAATTTTTACAAGAAACATGATGATTTTAATGATGAGAAAATCAACAGATATTATTATTTTATACTTTCGAACAAAAGATATGATACAGATGTTGATAAAGATTTTATCGCGATGATTATATGCTTCCTCACAAAGAAAATAATGTAGATGGTTAGGAAGACGACGACGATGATGGTGATCCAAATTATGTGCCTCCTAACAAAAATAATGATGAAAATAACACGGTTGAGTACGTAGTAGGCAATAATGGT
The DNA here is from genome assembly GCA_022817965.1 of Solanum lycopersicoides. Classification (NCBI taxonomy): domain Eukaryota; kingdom Viridiplantae; phylum Streptophyta; class Magnoliopsida; order Solanales; family Solanaceae; genus Solanum; species Solanum lycopersicoides. The sequence goes on along the minus strand of CM040622.1, from coordinate 2,509,329 downwards.
GATGACAATGAAAATAACAAGGAAGGAGATCTAGGAGATGATTATGTGTTTTATCATCATTATCATTATCTCTAAAATTCCTATCATCGTTACCATCATCTTCATCATCATTATCATCATCTACGCCTTCATCCTCATCATTTCCATTGTTATTTTTGTTAAGACATATAATCAGAATCCCCAACATCGTCATGTCATCATCCTCTTCATAATTATCTTTGTTAAGAGGTATGTAAAACCTCAATCACTTTACACTATTCCTTCGATTAGAAGACATAAAATCATTTTCATAGTATTCATCATCATATTTCTAAATAAAATAAAATAAAACATGTAAATTTTCTTGCCTTATTATTAGTCTCATTTAAAGTTATATACCTCATTTTAACCAACTAATATTAGTTAGCTATCAAAGTAGTAAATATAAATCTAGTCGATCATAATAAGTCAAATCATAAAAATCATTATTTGACTATGAGTTATGGTGCGTAGAATATGCTTTTCATTTTCATTTATTTTTTATTTTAAAAAAAAGCAGGGCGAGATTTCATTCGGTAATTCAATTCTTTAAATTTTTCAATAACTTTCATTTAGATACTTTAAATTATAATTTATTATAATTGAGCACATAAATACATAATAAAATATTTATATTAACATTTCATTATATATATTATTATTATTATTATTATTATTATTATTATTATTATTATTATAAGTGGAAATATCTGAACTTCAAAATTGAATTATGATTTTATCCCTTCACTAAATTTAAATATTATTAATAAGCTAATTAATAAATTTTAAATAATAATTATATGGTATTAATCCATTATATTTCTAGATATAATTTATTCATGAATTATTTAATTTGTTTTCATTCTAAAGTGGAGTTTGGTAGATGAAGTATTTCGTAACAACAAAAGGAAGTAAATTATATACTTTATAAACTGAAATATCCTTTAACATCAAAGAAAAAAATGTCCTTTGAATTACTATACATCTTAATATGGCACACATATACAGATTTCATTTTGAAACTTCAGATATCTCAACTTTAACCAATCGAATTCTCATAGAACTTATGCATATCATCAATTTTATATGACTTATATAATTTTAGACTTATTATATACATATCAAAAAATTATTTTCAAAATCACTTTATATTAATGCATATACTTACTTATTCAGATGTATAGTTGTTGATGGATGGTTATTGGTGGATGTAATTGCATTGCTCATCATTGTAACTTTATATTAACAGATACACTTAGTTATTCTAATTTATAATTGTCGATAGATGTAATTTCTCATCACATACGTAATAAAAAGAGGTAAATCTATTTATGCTTTGTTAGTTATTGAGGAAGTTCCTCCATTCTTTTACACTAGAAATGTTTCTCTCTTTAATTTTTGTTATTTAAAATTTTTAGAATTCATTAGTTATTTTATTGTTTTTAGTCTACTCAATTTCATCTTATTTTTGAATATTTGTGGAATGAACATAATATACATCTGAAGTTGTATAATTAATTGTGATGCTATAATAATATAATGATTATTGATAATTTTTTATATATTTTCATAAAACATTACTTGAGATCTTCACAACTAATAACTCATGTGAAATTTATAATTTATAAAATTATTTGATACGATTTTCAGATGTCCATTTGATGTTAAACTTTAATTTGGTGTTTGCTCTTTTGAGTTTTGATTACTTAATTTTATTAATAACTATATATACATATTGTAATTGTATTTAAATCACAATACATATATATTTTCTATTCTGAAATTTAATTTTTTTTTAAGTAAATAAAAATCTTATTGTAATTATCAGATACAAACCTGCAACGCATATTTTTAAAAATCAGTATTAACAAATAATCCTCTTAGAGTTTCTCTAGCCATAAAGGAGAGATATTTATATTTCCTTTCATTATGCAACCCGAGATTAATTTAAAATATAACTAAATTCGAAAAGCTACTGAAAATTAATATATAGATGAAATCATATAAGAGTAGTTTCTTCTAACCTATAATGAACTATAAAATACATTTTTTCATAAAAGACATATTTTTTTGAAAAAAATTGTCAGATAAAAAGAACAGAATATATAAATATTTCAATTTCTTTATTTCACAAAATTAAGCAATTTTTAATTTTTGAAACCCTAGAATAACTCATACCCGTCTTTGAAGGCATTGAGGGGGGACTCGATTAATTTAATTAGTAATATTTTTTAATTAAAGGCAAAAAATTTAAAACATTCTCATCCATTATTTATATCTCATTACATCATATTACAATTGGGGGTATTTTTTTTTTAAATTGAAGTATATGAAATCAATAAAATTGACCGATAACAAAATATAGAAGAGATAAAATACTAAAGTAAACCCTAAGATATAAATCAATTAAAAAAATAAAGCTCTTTTTTTAGAGTATATATAATTCTTAACCCAATTTGGAAGATAAGTTCTCATTATTGCAAAATTTATTAGGATCAGATAGCAATTTCAAATCTAGTTGAAATTTTAATACAAGTTCAAGTAAGAATCATTAAGACACAATTGACTAAAATTAATTATATTAGGTAGATGGTTAAGCTTACTCAATAGTTATTCAAAATTTAGTATTCTGTCAATTTTAATTTGTTTATCTAATTTTTTTGACACAAAATTTAACAAAATAAAGGAACTATTTAGCCAATTGTGTAATTAATCAGTGTTGTGCAATTTTTTTTTCAAAATTCTTATAATCTACAATTTTTTCTTTATTTTTTTCCCTATTAATGGTGCAATGCCTTTGCAATTATAGATCTTATAGATTTTAAGTTATATTTTTTTTAAAAATTAAAAATAGAGTAAATGACCATAGTTCTGAATAATAATAGTTAATTTTATAGAGACAATTATTTTTTTATAATTATTTTGACAAGTGATATAGATACAACCAATTGATGAAAAGTATACTGATTATTTGTACAAGAAACAAGATGATTTTAGTGATGAGAAAGATTAACAAATTTATTAGTTTACACTTTTGAATAAAAGAAATGATAAAGGTTCTAGGAAATGATTATATGCCTCCTCACAAAGAAAATAATGCAGATAATGATGAAGATGATGACAATATAGAGATCTTGATTTTGTGCGTCCTAAAAAATTAATATAGATGATGACGACAATGACCATGATGATGACGATGATAATAGCAATGATGGAAATCTAGGACATGATTATGTGTTTTCATCATCATAATCATCATTTCTAAAATCTCCATCATCGTTAGTAAACCTTACTTATCATTATCATCATCGACATCATCTTAATTATTATCTTTGTTAGGACACATAATCAGAGTCACCAACATTGTCACTATCCTCCTCACCATCTCCATTATTTTAAAATAAAATTCTTAATAAAACAAGTTTAATTTTATCAATAGACTTGTCTAATATATATGTCATTTTTCTTGGTCTTTAATCACATAATATCGATGTGGTTCTCATGTGGCCTAACAACCACCTGCCATAAATTTTTCCTTATTATTAGTGTCATTTAAATATTTTTTCTTTATTTTAGTTAAGTAATCTTTATTAGGTATTAAAGTAATAAATATGAATTTGGTCAAATCACAAGAAATCAAAGCATAAAAGTCATTATTTGACTAATAATGGTAAAATGATAAATATGAATCTGGTCAAATCATAAAAATTATTATTTGACGAATAACTCTAAATATAAATTTAATTAAGTTATAAGAAATACAAATCATAAAAATCATATTTTACGAATCGTTAAAATGTTTTAAGGAAAGCTTCCGTTCACTAAAAAAGAACTAATAAAACAATAATATAACATAAATAAAATAATGTATCATGATTCGAGGAAAATCAAAATAAAATTTATAATCTTTAGCACCTTATATGAGTAGTCTAGACATATTATTAGATCTCATTTAAAATTATTACTTTTACCGTATTTATTTTTAACAAACTAATCTTAATTAGATATCAAAGTGTTATATATGACTTGTTAAAGCATAGACATAATTATTTGATGAGTAGTTAGAATATTCAGGTGATTCACTAATACATTTTCTCTATTTAAAAGGAGGCACATTAGCCAATTCTTATTATGTATTTACTTATTCAATTATGTTTGCAACATATAGTTATTTTATATACAATTAAGTAGAATTAAAATAATATTTTGGTTGAATACATTAACAATTCTTTAAATTTGAGTAAAATTTACTTAGATATACGAATTATGACTTAAATTTATTGAGAATATGAATACGTGATAAAATATTTTTATTTGAAACTAATTATGTCTTAGCCCCGATAAAATATTAAATCACATGCATGTTTTAAGCTCTCGTGAAGTGGTCAGGAAACTCTCGGAAACACGTTGATAGATATAGAAATAAATAGTTGCATTCATCATCTCCCGCTAGTACTCATTTACTTCTACTTATCTGTGTAAATTTTAAAGTGAACCTAGGAGTTCCCCCAAACACTTTAACAAGGCATAAAACAACAAAGTAATTAAGCCCTTGTGAAGTGGTCAAGGGAACTCTCGGAAATACCTCGATGTATATAGAAATAAATCGTTGCATTCGTCATCTCCCGTTGTACTCATTTACTTCTACTTATGTGTGTGAATTTTAAAGTGAACCCAGGAGTTCCCCCAAACACTTCAGTAAGGCATAAAACAACAATGTAATTAAGCTCTCGTGAAGTGGTCAATGAAACTCTCGGAAATACCTTGATAGATGTAGCCATGAATTGTAGCATTCATTATTTACCTCTGGTACTCTTGCACCTTTACTTGTTTATGTAAACTTCAAAGTGTACCCAGGAGTTCCCAAAATATTTTAGCAGGACATCAGAAACGAAGATATTAATCCCTCGTGAAGTGGTCAAGGAAAGTCTCGAGAACACCTTGATAGATATAGAAATGAATCATTGCATTCATTATCTCCCATTAGTACTCTACCACTTCTATTTGTTTGTGTAAATTTCAAAGTGAATCCTGAGTTCCCCTAAACTCTTCAACAGGACATCAAACAACGTAGTAATTAAACCCTCATGAAGTGATCAAGGAAACTCTATTCTGAAATTCAATTTTATGAATAACTGTTTATACATAATGTAATTGTATTTAAATGACAAAACACGTATATTTTATATTCTGAAATTCAATTTTTTAGTATATAGAAATCTTCTTGTAATTGTCATATACAAACGTGCAACACATATTTCCAAAATCAGTATTAATAAATAATTCTCTTAGAGTTTCTCTAGTCATAAAAGGAGAGATATCTATATTTCCTTTTCATCTATAATAGATTAATTAAAAATATAACTAAATTCTAAAAGCTACTGAAAATTAATATATAGATGAAATCATATAAAATAGTTTCTTGTAACTTATAATGAACAATAAAATACATTTTTTCATGAAAGACATATTTTTCTAAAAAAGTAATTGGCTGATAAAAAGAATATAATATGTATATATTTCAATTTCTTTATTCCCCAATATTAAGCAATCTTTAATTTTTGAAATCCTAGGATGACCCAGACCCGACTTTGAAGGCATTCAGGGGGATTCGATTCTGGGTCTTCCATATATGTGAATAACTATCATCCGAACAAATTTAGTCATCACGATGGATAATTTTTAAATGATGTATACATGATTTTCTTGTAATATATATTCTTACTTCTTAAAAAAATTGTTTAACGGCATTGATAGTATGCGATTCATCATGAGCAATTAATGGAATTTTGTACTGTAATAATATATGGATTTTTCATTTATTTTTTGCTTAACCAGCTTACTAGAAAAATGCAAGGTGAAAAAAAATATTCACAAAACTATTGGAAAGTTTCTTATTTTTTTATGAAAATACTTTATTTTTTATTTTCTCACGATTTAATCAAAATATTTATAAATTTTAGCCACTAATTATTTTCCTGTGGAAAATTTCACCAAAAAATAATAATTTTTAATAGTATTTTTAATTAAAGGCAAAAAAGTTCAAAAACATTTTCATTCACTATTTATATATTACATCACATTACAAGTGGAGGCCTTTTTTTTCAAATTGAAGTATGTGAAATCAATAAAATTGACCAATAACAAAATATAGAAGAGATTAAATATTACACCATAAGATGTAAATCATTTAAACCATAAGATATAAATCATTTAGAAAATAAAGCTCTTTTTGAAGAGTGTATATGATTCTTAACCCAATTTGAAAGATGAGTTCTCATTATTGCAAAAATTTATTAGGAAGACATAGCAATTTTAAATCTAGTTGAAATTTTAATACAAGCTCAAGTAAGAATCATTAAGACACAATTGAATAAAATTAATTATATTAGGTAGATAGTTAAACTTACTCAATAGTTATCCGAAATTTAGTATTCTGTCAATTTTAATTTGTTTATCTAATTTTTTTGACACAAATTTTAACAAAATAAAGGAACTATTTAGCCAATTGTGTAATTAATCAGTGTTGTGCAATTTGTTTTCTTTCAAAATTCTTATAATCTACAATAATCTTTAATTTTTTTTCCTATTGAAGGTGCAATGACTTTTGCAATTCTAGATCTTATAGATTTTGAGTTATGATTTTTTTTTTAAAATTAAAATAGAGTAAATGACCATAGTTTTGAATAATAATAGTTAATTTTATAGAGAGAATTATTTTTTTATATAATTATTTTGACAAGTGATATAGATACAACCAATGATCAAAAGTATACTGATTATTTGTACAAGAAACAAGATGATTTTAGTGATGAGAAAAATTAACAGATTTATTAGTTTACACTTTCGAATAAAAAAAATGATAATGGTTCTAGGGAATGATTATATGACTCCTCACAAAGAAAATAATAAAGATAATGATGAAGATGATGACAATATAGAGATCTTGATTTTGTCCGTCCTGAAAAAATAATACAGATGATGAAGACAATGACAATGAGGAGGAGGATGATAATAGCAATGATGGAAATTTAGGACATGATTATGTGTTTTCATCGTCATAATCATCATTTCTAAATCTCCATCATCGTTAGTATCACCATACTTATCATTATCATCATCGGCATCATCTTAATTATCATCTTTGTTAGGACACATAACCAGAGTCACAAACATTGTCATTATCCTCCTCACCATCTCCATTATTTTAAAATAAAATTTTTAATGAAACAAGTTTAATTTTATCAATAGACTTGTCTAATATGTATATGTATTTTTTTTTTGTCTATAATCACATAATATCGATGTGGTTCTCATGTGGCCTAACAACCACTTGCCATAAATATTCTTGCCTTATTATTAGTGTCATTTAATTATTTTTTCCTTATTTTAGTTAAGTAATCTTTATTAGCTATTAAAGTGATAAATATGAATTTGGTCAAATCACAAGAAATCAAAGCATAAAAGTTATTATTTGACTAATAGTGGTAAAATAATAAATATGAATCTGGTCAAATCATAAAAATTATTATTTGATGAATAGTAATAAATATGAATTTGATTAAGTTATAAGAAATACAAATCACAAAAATCATTATTTGACGAATCGTTAAAACGTTTTAAGGAAAGCTTCCGTTCACTAAAAAAGGACTAATAAAACAACAATGTAACATAAATAAAATAATGTATCATGATTCGAGGAAAATCAAAATAAAATTTATAATCTTTAGCACCTTTAATATGAGTAGTCTAGACATATTATTAGATCTCATTTAAAATTATTACTTTTACCCTATTTATTTTAACAAACTAATCTTAATTAGATATCAAAGTGTTATATATGACTCTTGTTAAATCATAGACGTAATTATTTGATGAGTAGTTAGAATATTCATGTGATTCACTAATACATTTTCTCTATTAAAAAGGAGGCACATTAGCCAATTCTTATTGTGTATTTACTTATTCAATTATGTTTGCAAATTATAGTTATTATATAAACAATTAAGTAGAATTAAAATAATATTTTGGTGTGAATACATTAACAATTCTTTAAATTTGAGTAAAATTTACTTAGACACTCGAATTATGACTTAAATTTATTGAGAATAGGACACATGATAAAATATATTTATTTGACACTAATTATGTCTTAGCCCCAATAAAATATTAAATCGCATGCATATTTTAAGCTCTCGTAAAGTGGTCAAGGGAACTCCGGGAAACACCTTGATAGATATAGAGATAAATTGTTGCATTCATCATCTCACGTTAGTACTCATTTACTTCTACTTATCTATGTAAATTTTAAAGTGAACCTAGGAGTTCCGCCAAACACTTCAGCAAGGCATAAACCAACAAAGTAATTAAGCCCTCGTGAAATGGTCAAGGGAACTCTCGGAAACACCTCGATAGATATAGAAATAAATCATTGCATTAACATATCCCGTTAGTACTCATTTACTTCTACTTATGTGTGTAAATTTTAAAGTGAACCCAGAAATTCCCCCAAACACTTTAGCAAGGCATAAAACAACAATGTAATTAAGCTCTCTTGAAGTGGTCAAGAAAACTCTCGGGAATACCTTGATAGATGTAGCCATGAATTGTAGCATTCATTATCTACCTCTGGTACTCTTGCACCTTTACTTGTTTTTGTAAATTTCAAAGTGTACCCAGGAGTTTCCCCAAATACTTTAGCAGGACATCAGAAATGAAGATATTAATCCCTCGTGAAGTGGTCAAAGAAACTCTCGAGAACACCTTGATAGATATAGAAATGAATCATTGCATTCATTATCTCCCATTAGTACTCTACCACTTCTATTTGTTTGTGTAAATTTCAAAGTGAATCCTGAGTTCCCCTAAACTCTTCAACAGGACATCAAACAACGTAGTAATTAAACCCTCATGAAGTGATCAAGGAAACTCTATTCTGAAATTCAATTTTATGAATAACTATTTATACATATTGTAATTGTATTTAAATCACAAAACACGTATATTTTCTATTCTGAAATTCAATTTTAAGTATATAGAAATCTTATTGTATTTACCATGTACAAACGTGCAACACATATTTCCAAAATTAGTATTAATAAATAATTCTCTTAGAATTTCCCTAGTCATAAAAGGGGAGATATCTATATTTCCTTTTCATCTATAATAGATTAATTAAAAATATAACTAAATTCTAAAAGCTACTGAAAATTAATATATAGATGAAATCATATAAAATAGTTTCTTCTAACTTATAATGAACTATAAAATACATTTTTTTTTCATAAAAGACATATTTTTTTAAAAAAAGAATTGGCTGATAAAAAAGAACAGAATATGTAAATATTTCAATTTCTTTATTCCCCAATATTAAGCAATTTTTAATTTTTGAAATCCTAAGATGACCCAGATGACTTTGAAGGCATTCAGGGGGAGTCGATTCTGGGTCTTCCATACATATGAATAACTATCCTTCGAAAAAATTTAGTCATCGGGATGAACAATTTTTAAACGATTTATACATGATTTTCTTGTAATATTCTTACTTCTTAAAAAAATTGTTTAACGACATTGATAGTATGTGATTCATCATGAGCAATTAATGGAATTTTGTACTATAATAATATATGGACTTTTCATTTATTTCTTACTTAACCAGCTTATTAGAAAAATGCAAGGTGAAAAAAAATATTCACAAAATTATTGGAAAGTTTCTTATTTTTTTTTATGAAAATACTTTAGTTTTTATTTTCTCACGATTTAATCAAAATATTTATAAATTTAGCCACTAATTATTTTCCTGTGGAAAATTTCACCAAAAAATAATAATTTTTAATAGTATTTTTAATTAAAGGCAAAAAAGTTCAAAAACATTTTCATTCACTATTTATATATTACATCACATTACAATTGAAGGCATTTTTTTTTCCAAATTAAAGTATGCGAAATCAAAAAAATTGCCCAATAAAAAATATGGAAGAGATTAAATATTAAAGTACACCATAAGATATAAATCATTTAAACCATAAGATATAAATCATTTAAAAAATAAAGCTCTTTTTTTAAAGTGTATATAATTCTTAACCCAATTTGGAAGATAAGTTCACATTATTGCAAATTTTTTTAGGAATAGATAGCAATTTCAAATCTAGTTGAAATTTTAATACAAGCTCAAGTAAGAATCATTAAGACATAATTGACTAAAATTAATTATATTAGGTAGATGGTTAAACTTACTCAATAGTTATCCGAAATTTAGTATATGTCAATTTTAATTTGTTTATCTAATTTTTTTATACAAATTTTAACAAAATAAAGGAACTATTAGCCAACTGTGTAATTAATCAGTGTTGTGCAATTTTTTTTTTCAAAATTCTTATAATCTACATTAATCTTTAATTTTTTTTTCCTATTGAAGGTGCAATGACTTTTGCAGTTCTAGATCTTATAGATTTTGAGTTATGATTTTTTTTCTAAATTAAAATAGAGTAAATGACCATAGTTCTGAATAATAATAGTTAATTTTATAGAGACAATTATTTTTTTATATAATTATTTTGACAAGTGATATAGATACAACCAATTGATAAAAAGTATACTGATTATTTGTACAAGAAACAAGATGATTTTAGTGATGAGAAAGATTAACAGATTTATTAGTTTACACTTTCGAATAAAAGAAATGATAAAGGTTCTAGGGAATGATCATATGCCTCCTCACAAAGAAAATAATGCAGATAATGATGAAGACGACGACAATATGGAGATCTTGATTTTGTGCGTCCTAAAAAATAATACAGATGATGACGACAATGATCATGATGAGAAGGATGATAATAGCAATGATGGAAATCTAGGACATGATTATGTGTTTTCATCATCATAATCATCATTTCTAAAATCTCCATCATCGTTAGTATCACCATACTTATCATTAACAGCATCGACATCATCTTCATTATTATCTTGTTAGGACACATAATCAGAGTTACTAACATTGTCATTATCCTCCTCACCATCTCCATTATTTTAAAATAACATTCTTAATGAAACAAGTTTAATTTTATCAATAGACTTGTCTAATATATATATGTAATTTTTCTTGGTCTATAATCACATAATTTCGATGTGGTTCTCATGTGGCCTAACAATCACTTGCCATAAATTTTCTTGCCTTATTATTAGTGTCATTTAAATTTCCCCCCCTTATTTTAGTTAAGTAATCTTTATTAGCTATTAAAGTGATAAATATGAATTTGGTCAAATCACAAGAAATTAAAGCATAAAAGTCATTATTTAACTAATAGTGGTAAAATGATAAATATGAATTTGGTCAAACCAAAAAAATTATTATTTGATGAATAGTAATAAATATGAATCTGGTTAAATTATAAGAAATCAAATCATAAAAATCATTATTTAACGAATAGTTAAGATGTTTTAACGCGTGCTTCCGTTCACTAGGAAAGGACTAAAAAACAACAATGTAACATAAATAAAATAATGTATATCATGATTCGAAGAAAATCAAAATAAAATTTATAATCTTTAGCACCTTAAATATGACTAGTCTAGACATATTATTAGATCTCATTTAAAATTATTACTTTTACCGTATTTATTTTAACAAACTAATCTTAATTAGATATCAAAGTGTTATATATGACTTTTGTTAAATCATAGACATAATTATTTGATGAGTAGTTAGAATATTCATGTGATTCACTAATACATTTTCTCTATTAAAAAGGAGGCACGTTAGCCAATTCTTATTATGTATTTACTTATTCAATTATGTTTGCAACATATAGTTATAATATATACAATTAAGTATAATTAAAATAATATTTTGGGTGAATACATTAACAATTTTTTAAATTTGAGTAAAATTTATTTAGACACTCGAATTATGACTTTAATTTATTGAGAATAGGAACACATGATAAAATATACTTATTTGACACTAATTATGTCTTAGCCCCAATAAAATATTAAATCGTATGCATGTTTTAAGCCCTCGTGAAGTGGTCAAGGGAACTCTCGGAAACACCTTGATAGATATAGAAATAAATTGTTGCATTCATCATCTTCCGTTAGTACTCATTTACTTCTACTTATCTATGTAAATTTTAAAGTGAACCTAGGAGTTCCCCCAAACACTTCAGCAAGGCATAAAACAACAAAGTAATTAAGCCCTCGTGAAATGGTCAAGAAAACTCTCAAAAACACCTCGATAGATATAGAAATAAATCGTTGCATTCATTATCTACCTCTAGTACTCTTGCACTTTTACTTGTTTATGTTAACTTCAAAGTGAACCTAGGAGTTCCCCCAAACACTTCAGCAGGACATCAAAAACGAAGATATTAATTCCTCATGAAGTGGTCATGGAAACTCTCGAGAACACCTTAATAGATATAGAAATGAATAATTCATTTCATTAATTATCTTCCATTAGTACTCTACCACTTCTATTTATTTGTGTAAATTTCAAAGTGAACCCTGAAATTTCCCCAAACTCTTCAACCGAGCATCAAACAATGTAGTAATTAAACCCTCATAAAGTGGTCAAGGGAACTCTCATGAACACCTTAATAGACTCGAGAATCATTTTTCTCCATCTTCAAGACTCCAACTAGTACTCTTGCACTTCCATTGGCTTTTTTTAATCTTGTTACAACATCCACTCCTATTTATATTGTGTTGGTAAGCAAATTCCATGCAAGATATGAAAGTGGAGTTTGAACTTGGATATGTGGTGACATTTTTTTGAATGTGGCTACAAATTTGGGTAATATTACAATTTGAGAATATAAAAAAAAAAGTAATTCTTTTACATGTGCATATATAAGTTTTAAGTGATAGTTTCATGTTGCATAATTCTAATACCTAAGGTTTCATGTACAAATTAAATCTTTCATCTATTTGCTGGAAATAATGGATTCACTGGCTAATTCTTATTACTAATTTATTAATATATTTTTTGATAGCATGTCAAATTTCTTTTAAATATACAAGAATATATTTAAATACTTTGACTCTTGTGTAAAGAAAGGGGTATATATTTATAAAGTTATTCTAGATTTTGTCCAATTTGCTTTATGATTGGTAAAAATAGAAAGGTATCAACAAAAAATATAACATTGAGTCTATCTTATTTGTGCATGGAATATTTTTGAATAAATTTTTCCCTTCAAAATATAGACCAGGTTCAATATTATAACATCAAGAAGTATATTCTAATCCTATATGTACCAAGGAATATTTCTTTATTCAAATTTTAAAAAGGCAGCAACGCAAAAACAATATTTCTCACGTTATTATTATGGTTCTCTTTAATAGATTCTCAGCTTAAGAAAAAAAGATCAAAATATTAATGAAAAAAAAACAATTGAAATGACATAGAAGTAGAATGTGCATGTGAAGTATAAAGGTCATTTAACATATTACGAAGCAAGAAGAGGTCATGAGTTATGATATTATCATCATTTATTATTTTCAAAAATGAAATTTTATATGTGAACAAGGTCAATTATTTTTTATAATAGTGTGTTTTAACAAAAAAAATCATTAAATATTCTTACATATTTATTAAAAGTCTAATTCATTGGTGGCCTCTTAAACTTGGTAGCAATTTTTCACTTAGACACTTTAACTAGACTTTGTTCATTTTAAACACTTTATGTCAGATTACACTGTGTCATTTTGACACTTTTTTCAATAGCACATGTTGACTTCAAGTGCGTGTTAACCAAGCGCGTCCACGTGGATTGGATGTCCAATTATATCATGCCAACTCATTAAAAGTCTATTATATTAAAGAGAAAAAATACGAATAAAATACATGACAAAGTAACCAATGAATAAATCACATGTGGTCTTTTTATCTCTAAAAATTAAATAAAATACTTGCCAAATTTAAAGAAAAATGCAAACCCCCCACAACTTCCCCAGTCATCTTCTCGATTGTATTGCTCCATTTTTATTATTTTTTAGCTTTATTTTTTTTGTTCATAAATCTACACCCACACCCACACAATCTACTCTATCATATTCCTTCATTTTCTTTATCTTTTCTATCACACCCACAACCACATAATCATCTTCACCATTTTATTTCTGTTTTCATAATTTTTTTGTTATAATCCCCATTCATTGCACTCTCTTCCATTTCTTCATTTGATTTAGGGCTAAAAGGTGCAAATCTATATCAATAATGCTTCATATTTTTTAGATTGCAATTTTTTTTTTAATTTTGTGATATTTGTAGTTTAATTAGGACTCGAGATCAGTGAGATTAACATTTACATAGTAAAAATTAATTTGTTTTGCTTCTATTTTAGGATTATTGTGGGTGAACTTTACATGATTTGGGGTGTTGTTGATATGGGTTTGATTTATTGTTTCTTTTTTGGGTCTATATGTGTTTGTAATGCGAAATTAAAATTGAAATTGAAATTATTATAACAAAAGATTTAAGATTTAACCTCCATTGAAGTATTTTAAGCTTTGAAAAATAATGGAAGAGATAGTGGGTATAGAATGATAAATAAGAAGAGAAAAAATAAAATAAAGCATACTAAATAAGTTCCTCACGCGTCACTAGCGAGTGTATAACACTCACTTAGCCATGTCAGCTAAAAGTGTCAATATGACACAATGAAACCTGACATGAGGTATCTAAAATGAACAAAGCCTAGTTAAAGTGTTTAAGTGAAAATTGCTGCCAAGTTTAGGGAGTCACTGATGGGTTAGACCTTTATTAAATCACCAAAGATGTATATACATTTTCGTGAGATTTAATATAGTATCTTTGATTCAAACTTTAAAAAATATTTCAAACAAAGTTATTATATATATATATATATATATATATATATATATATATATTATTTTTTAAATAAATTTTTCATGTCTATTTCCATTAAAGAGCATTAAAAAGGAGGAGGGCATGTCTATATATATGTAAAGAGGGAATAATCTGGCTATAAACATTTTCTTTATTCAACCAAATATTTTCAGATAAATGTTCATAGATATTACTAAAGATTTATTCAAAAGATCGCTATGTGAGCCTAACAAAAGGAGTTCCCACTTTGGGTGTGTTTGGTATGAAGGAAAATGTTTTTCATGGAAAACAAGTAGATTTTTGACTTATTTTCTCATGTTTGGTTAGTGAGTAGAAAATATTTTCCGAAAATGATTTTTATTGTTTGATTTATGAATGAAAAATGTTTTTGAGAGACATCTTTTATCTTTACTAGAGTATAAAATAATTTATGAAATTGAAAATATTTTTTAAAATCAATATTGATAGAGTGATAAATATGAATCTGGTTAAATCATAGAAAATCAAATTATAAAAATCATTATTTGACTAATAGTTATAAATATGAATCTGGTTAAATAATAAGAAATTAAATCACAAAAATAATTATTTGACGAATAGGTATGGTGTTTTAGGATATGCTTTTGTTCACTAAAAAGGGAGTGATAAAAAATAATATCATATAAATACAATAGATTGAAATATCATGATTTGAAAAAATAAAAATAAAATGTGTGATTCATTAGGTGCAATTACTTCACAAGAACTAAGAATTGTGTCAAAAAGTTTTTGCTATTGTGCTCTAAAAAATTATTAAAGACGAAAAAGCTTAAACAATTTTTATTCATCATTCATATATTACTGTAATATATTACCAAAAGCTTACAAAATATTATTCAATAGTTCTGAAAACACTTTTAGTGGTGACTATTATAGGTATTAGAAGCGATTTGTGTTGCCTAAAACGTAATTTTAGTGGCGACTATTAGGGTATAGCAGCGACGTGAGTTGCCACGAAAACACACTTTTAGTGGCAACTTTTATAAGTATTAGCAGCGACATGTGTTGCCACTAACACACTTTTAGTGGCGACTGTTATTGGTATTAACAGCGACTAGAGTTGACACTAAACAGACTTGTGGTGGCGACTATAATAGGTATTCTCAGTGACGCCACTAAAAACACACTTTTAGTGGAAACTATTATAGGTATTAGTAGCGATTTGAGATGCCATTAAAATCAACCCGACATTATATATATAATTTGTGTATTCATCATCTTTAGCTAGTACGTACTCTTGTATTTCTAAATCTTTTGTAATTTGTTGAAAATTGTGTGGGTGTGGGTGTGGGTGTGGGTTGTTAAAAAAGAATAGAAAGAATAGACCATTTATATTCATATTTGCCTTCACTTGGATAACAATGAAGACCAGATTCAATATTAAATAAAATCTCAAGAGGTATATTCTTAGTATTATCAGTGTAATTGTTTGTTCCAAGGAATATTACTTTATTAGACAAACATTTTATACTAAATTCTACCTATACTTTCCAAAAATAATTATGTATCTTACACTAATGTCAACTCATCAATTAATTCGATCAACTCATCAACAATCACTTTGAATTCGAAGATCAATGAAACTTGAAAATTTCTTAACTGGTCGTGTATATATAGCTTGATAAGTCTTTTCTAGATTCTTGTAATCTTTAGATTTCATTATGAAATATGTTGAGATTGATGGACATTCGTGTTTGTATAACTTAGTCAAATGTGTCATTAGTCAATCTTGTGTGGACTTTTTTTTCCTTAAATTTTTATAATCTGCCTTTTTTCTTTAATTTTTTTTCCAATGAAGGTGCAAGGACTTTTGCAATTCTACATCTTATAGATTTTGAGCTATGATTTTTTTTTCAAGATTAGAAATAGAGTAAATGACCATAGATCTGAATATAATAGTTAATATTATAGAGAAAATTATTTTCTTATAAAATTATTTTGGCTAAACAACCGATTTATGATTATCACAAGACACATGGTGATTTTAGTGTTGAGAAAGATTAGTAGATATTATTATTTTACACTTTCGAACAAAATAAATGATAAAAATGATGATAAAGGTTTGGGGTTGGGGGCGGGGGGTTGTGATTATATGCCTCACAAAGGAAATAATGTAGATAATGACAAAGGACACTGATAGAGATATTGACTTTGTGTCTTCTAAAAAAATAATGATGAAAACAATACGGGCAGTGACGATGACGATGTTGATGATGATATTGGAGATCTAAGAGATGATTATGTGTTTCATCATCATAATCATCATCTCTAGAATCTCCAACATTTTTCACCATCAACATCGTCATCGACATCGTCCTTATAATCTCCGTAATTATATTTGTTAGAAAATAAAATCATAACCAACATCGTCATTATCTTCCTCATCATCTTCATAATATTCATCGTGATATTTCTAGAGAAAAAAACTAATGGAACAAGTTTAATTTTTGTAAAAAACCTGTCAAATATATATATAATATAACAAAAAATTGTCTATGAACTCATAATTCCGATGTGGTTCTGATGTGGTCTTTCAACTACTTGCCATAAATTTTTTTGTCATATTATTAGTGTCATTTCAAATTTTGTACCTTATTTTATTTGAGTAATCTTAGTTATTTACTAAATAATAAATATGAATTTGGTCAAATAATAAAAAATCAAATCATAAAGTCTATATTTGACCAATATTGATAGAGTGATAAATATGAATCTGGTAAAAAATTATAGGAAATTAAATTATAAAAATAATTATTTGATTAATAGTTTGTTAAATAATAAGAAGTTAAATCACAAAAATCATTATTTGACAAATAGTTATGATGTTTTAGGCTATGCTTCTGTTCATTAAAAAGGGGCTGATAAAAAATAATATCATATAAATACAATAGATTAAAATATCATGATTTGAAAAAAATAAAAATTAAGTGTGCAATTACTTCACAAGAACTAAGAATTGTGTCAAAGACTTTTTGCTATTGTGCTCTAAAAAAATCATTAAAGACGAAAAAGCTCAAACAATTTTTATTGATTATTTATATATCACTGTAGATATGTTATATATTACTAAAAAATCACATAACATTATTCAATAGTTCTAAAAACACTTTTAGTGGCAACTATTATAGATATTAGAAGCGATTTGTGTTGCCTAAAACATAATTTTAGTGGCGACTATTAAGGTATAGCAACGACTTTTGTTGCCACTAACACACTTTTAGTGGCGACTGTTATTGGTATTAGTAACGACTAGAGTTGACTAAACAGACTTGTGGTGGCGACTATAATAGGTATTCTCAACGACGCCACTAAAAACACACTTTTAATGTCGACTATTATCAGTATTAGTAGCGATTTGAGATGCCACTAAAACCAACACGACATTATATATATAATTTCTGTATTCATCATCTCTAGCTAGTACGTACTCTTGCATTTCTACTTGTTTGCGTAATTTTTCAAAGTCGACCCAAGAGTTCCCCCAAACACTTCAGCAAGGCTTCTAACATCAAAGTAAGTCCTCATCATGAAGTGGTCAAGGGAACTCTAGGGAACACCTTGATTGTATACGTGAACTATTATGTTTATCATCCGCAACCTGTACTCTTATAGATTTATACGTGAAAAATTATGTTCATCATCCACAACATGTACTCTTATACTTCTATTTGTTTGTTTGTGTAAAATTTCAAAGTGAGTCCAAGAGTTCCCCCAAACACTTCAGCAGGGCATCAAACAATGAAGTAAGCCCTAATGAAGCGGTCAAGGAAACTCTAAGGAACACCTTAATAGACTTAAAACTCATTTTTGTTCATCATCTCCAACATAGTTAGTAGTATACTCTTGCATTTCAAACTTGTTTGTTTGATGTTGTTACACCATAAATTCCTGTTTATAACATTGTTTTTATAAGGATATTTCATCCCAAATGTGAAAGTGGGATTTGAACTAGGATATGGGGTGCATGACACTATATTGAATGTGTCTACAAATATGAGTAATATTAAAGTTTGAGAATATATCATGAAAAAGCTAATTCCTTCTTGTCTATTCATCTCATATTGTAGTTTTTCTTTTTTTCCCCTCTTCATTTCTTCAAGTTTGAGGCCACACTTGATAATTCTTATATCAAAGTTTTAACTTATGAAATTAAAAATTTGTTCAACTTAGTAGTTTTTCATTTGTATTTTCTTTAATTCGATTATTATTATTATTTGACTTTTCAAAAATTTTGTGTGTGTGGGGGGGGGAGTGGGGGGGGGGGGGGGGGTGTTGCTAAAAAGAATAGAAAGAATATTAGAAGACCATTTATATTCATATTTGCCTTCACTTGGATAACAATGAAGATTAGGTTCAATATTAAAATCTCAAGGGGTATATTCTTAGCATTATCAGTGTAATTGTTTGTTCCAAAGGATTATTACTTGTATTCATAATTACTCCTCCGTTAAGTTGTGCACGTTTCATAAGAAATATGATTAATATAAGTATTTTATATAATATTCGTATTAATTGATGTTTAGTTTTAATTTAGATCTACTAGGGAAATGATTAATGGGAAAACTACTTTATTAGACAGACGTTTTATACCATATATACTAAATTCTACCTATATTTTCCAAAAATAATTATGTATCTTACACTAATTTCAACTCATCAACAATCACTGTGAATTCGAAGATCAATGGAAAAAATTTCTTAACTGGTCGTGTATACCTTAATAAGTCTTTTTTAGATTCTTGAAAATTTGAGATTCCATTGTGAAACATGTTGAGATTGATGGACATTCGTGTTTGTATAACTTAGTCAAATGTGTCATTAGTCAATCTTATGAGGAACTTTTTTTCCTTAAGTTTTTATAATCTGCATTTTTTCTTTAAATTTTTTTCCTATCGAAGGTGCAAGGACTTTTGCAATTTTACATCTTATAGATTTTGAGCTATGATTTTTTTCAAGATTAGAAATAGAGTAAATGACCATAGATCTGAATATAATAGTTAATATTATAGAGATAAAATCATTTTGGCTAAACAATCGATTGATGACAAGTATATATAATGATTATGACAAGAAACATGAGGATTTTAGTGACGAGAAAGATTAGTAGATATTATTATTTTACACTTTCGAACAAAATAAATGATAAAAATGATGATAAAGGTTTGGGGTTGGGGGCGGGGGGTTGTGATTATATGCCTCACAAAGAGAATAATGTAGATAATGACGAAGATAGCAATAACGTTGATGGAGATATTGACTTTGTGTCTTCTAAAAAAATAATGATGAAAACAATACGGGCAGTGACGATGACGATGTTGATGATGATATTGGAGATCTAAGAGATGATTATGTGTTTCATCACCATAATCATCATCTCTAGAATCTCCAATATTGTTCACCATCAATATCGTCATCGGCATCGTCCTTATAATCTCCATAATTATATTTGTTAGAAAACAAATCAAAATTACCAACATCGTCATTATCTTCCTCATCATCTTCATAAAATTCATCGTGACATTTCTAGAGAAAAAAATTAATGGAGCAAGTTTAATTTTTGTAATAAAATGACAAATATATATATAACAAAAAAATTGTCTATTGAACTAATAATTCCGATGTGGTTCTGATGTGTTCTATCAACCACTTGCCATAAATTTTCTTGTCATATTATTAGTGTCATTTAAAATTTTGTACCTTATTTTAATTGAGTAATCTTAGTTATTTACTAAAGTAATAAATATGAATCTGGTCAAATCATAAGAAATCAAATCATAAAGTCTATATTTGACCAATATTAATAGAGTGACAGATATGAATCTGGTAAAAAATTATAGGAAATTAAATTATAAAAATCATTATTTGACTAATAGTTGGTTAAATAATAAGAAGTTAAATCACAAAAATTATTATTTGACGAATAGTTATGATGTTTTAGGTTATGCTTCTGTTCACTAAAAAGGGGCTGATAAAAAATAATATCATATAAATATAATAAATTGAAATATCACGATTTGAAAAAAATAAAAATAAAGTGTGCAATTACTTCACAAGAACTAAGAATTGTGTCGAAGAGTTTTTGATATTGTGCTCTCAAAAAATCATTAAAGACGAAAAAGCTCAAACAATTTTTATTGATTATTTATATATTACTGTAAATCTGTAATATATTACTAAAAAATCATATAACATTATTCAATAGTTCTAAAAACACTTTTAGTGGCGACTATTATAGGTATTAGAAGCGATTTGTGTTGCCTAAAACATAATTTTAGTGGCGACTATTAAAGTATAGCAGCGACGTGGGTTTCCACGAAAGCACACATTTAGTGGCGACTTTATAAGTATTAGCAGCGACTATTGTTGCCCCTACCACACTTTTAGTGGCGACTGTTATTGGTAGTAATCCATTATATTAATTGATATAATTTATTCATGAAATATTTAATTTGTTTTCATTCTAAAGTGGAGTTTGATAAATGAAATGTTTTGTAACAACAAAAAGCAATATATTATATACTTTATAAATTGAAATATCCTTTAACATTAAAGAAAAAAATGTCCTTTGAATTACCGTACATCTTAATAATCACACATATATAGATTTTAGTTTGATTACATATCTCAACTTTAACGAATCAAATTATCATCGACGTTATGTTTATCATCAACTTTTATGTGACTTTTATAATTTTTGACTTATTATTTAAAAATCACTCTATATTAATGCATACACTTACTTTTCAGATGTATAATTATTGAAGGATAATTATTGGTGGATGTAATTACATTGCTCATCACATTCATTTTACGTTAATGCATTCACTTAGTTATTCTAATGTATAATTGTTGATAGATGTAATTGCTCATCACATATTCAATAAAAAGAAGTAAATCTATTTATACTTTGTTAGTTATTTTTGAGGAAGTTCCTCCATTCTTTTACACTGGAAATGTTTCTCTCTTTAATTTTTGGTACTCATTTAAATATTTTAGAATTCATTAGCTATCTAATTATTATTATTCTACTCAATTTCATCTTATTTTTGAATATTTGTGGACTGAATATAATGTACATTGAAGTTGTATATTTTATTGTGATGCTATAATAATGTAATGATTATTGATAAACTTTTATATATTCAAATAAAATATTACGTGAGATCTTCACAACTAATAACTCATGTGAAATTTACTATTTGTAAAATTATTTGATATGATTGTTAAATTGTCCATCTGATGTTAAACTTTCATTTTGTGTTACACTCTTGCTCTTTTGAGTTTTGATCTTAATTTTATGGATAACTATTTATACATATTGTAATTGTATTTAAATCACAGTACACATATCTTTTCTATTCTGAAATTCAATTTTTTTAAGTATAAAAATCTTATTGTAATTATCAGGTACAAACATGCAACACATATTTCCAAAAACCAGTATTAATAAATAATCCTCTTAGAGTTTCTCTAGCCATAAAAGGAGAGATATCTATATTTCTTTATCATCTATAATGCAACCCGAGATTAATTAAAAATATAACTAAATTCTAAAAGCTACTGAAAATTAATATATTGATGAAGTCATATAAAAATAGTTTCTTCTTACCTATAATGAACTATAAAAATATATTTTTCATAAAAGACATATTTTTTCAAAAAAATTGGCAGATAAAAAGAACAGAATACGTAAATTTTCAATTTCTTTATTCTTCGAGATTAAGCAATCTTTAATTTTTGAAACCCTAAAATAACCTAGATCGACTTTTAAGACATTGAGGGAGGAGTCATCCCGATCATCTATGCATGTGGATACTACCCTTCGAACAACTTAGTCATCTCGATGGACAATTTTTAAACTATGTATACATGATATTTTAATATTCTTACTTCTTAAAAAATTGTATAATGACAATGATAATATGCGATTCATCATGAGCAATCAATAATTATAAATTTAACTCAATTCACTTTCTTTTTAGACACCTACAAACAATTAAGAAATAATTTTTTTCTCATGGTAAATTAATGGAATTATGTACTATAATAATATGTGGGTTTTAAAATTTATTTTTAAATCTCACCAGAAAAATGCAAGGTGAAACAAAGATTGTCACAAAACTATTGGAAAGTTTCTTATTTTTTTTTATGGAAATACTATTATTTTAATTTTCTCACGATCTAATCAAAATATTTATAAATTTAGCCACTAAATATTTTCCTGCAAAAATTTTCACAAAAAATAATAAAAATTTAGTAGTATTTTTACTTAAAGGGAAAAAAGTTCAAAATATTTTCATTCACTATTTATATATCATTACATCATATTACAATTGGGGGCCTTTTTTTTTTTTTATAAAAAAAATGAAGTATGTGAAATCAATAAAATTGACCGATAACAAAATATAGAAGATATAAAATATTAAAGTACACCATAAGATATAAATCATTTAGAAAATAAAGCTCTTTTTCAAGAGTGTATATGATTCTTAACCCAATTTGAAAGATAAAGTTCTCATTGTTGCAAAATTTATTAGGAAGACATAGCAATTTTAAATCTAGTTGAAATTTTAATACAAGCTCAAGTAAGAATCATTAAGACACAATTGAATAAAATTAATTATATTAGGTAGATGGTTAAACTTACTCAATAGTTATCCGAAATTTAGTATTCTGTTAATTTTAATTTGTTTGTCTAATTTTTTTGACACAAATTTTAACAAAATAAAGGAACTATTTAGCCAATTGTGTAATTAATCAATGTTGTGCAATTTTTTTTTTTCAAAATTCTTATAATCTACATTAATCTTTAATTTTTTTTCCTATTGAAGGTGCAATGACTTTTGCAATTCTAGATCTTATAGATTTTGAGTTATGATATGAATTTTTTTTTCTAAATTAAAATAGAGTAAATGACTATAGTTCTGAATAATAATAGTTAATTTTATAGAGACAATTATTTTTTAATATAATTATTTTGACTCGTGATATATATACAACCAATTGATGAAAAGTATACTTATTTTTTGTACAAGAAACAAGATGATTTTAGTGATGAGAAAGATTAATAGATTTATTAGATTACACTTTCGAATAAAAGAAATGATAAAGGTTCTAGGGAATGATTATATGACTCCCCAAAAAGAAAATAATGAAGATAATGATGAAGATGATGACAATATAGAGATCTTGATTTTGTGCGTCCTAAAAAAATAATACAGATGATGACGACAATGACAATGATGAGGAGGATGATAATAGCAATGATGGAAATCTAGAACATGATTATGTGTTTTCATCGTCATAATCATCATTTCTAAATCTCCATCATCGTTAGTATCACCATACTTATCATTATCATCATCGGCATCATCTTTATTATTATCTTTGTTAGGACACATAATCAGAGTCACCAACATTGTCATTATCCTCCTCACCATCTCCATTATTTTAAAATAAAAATTTTAATGAAACAAGTATAATTTTTGCAGTAGACTTGTCTAATATATATATGTAATTTTTTTTTTTGTCTATAATCACATAATTTCGATGTGGTTCTCATGTGGCCTAACAACCACTTGCCATAAATTTTCTTGCCTTATTATTAGTGTCATTTATTTATTTTTCCTTATTTTAGTTAAGTAATTTTTACTAGTTATTAAAGTGATAAATATGAATTTGGTCAAATCACAAGAAATCAAAGCATAAAAGTCATTATTTGACTAATAGTGGTAAATGATAAATATGAATCTGGTCAAATCATAAAAATCATTATTTGACGAATAGTAATAAATATGAATTAGATTAAGTTATAAGAAATACAAATCATAAAAATAATTATTTGACGAATAGTTAAGATGTTTTAACGCGTGCTTGCGTTCACTAAAAAGGACTAATAAAACAATAATGTAACATAAATAAAATAATGTATCATGATTCGAGGAAAATCAAAATAAAATTTATAATCTTTAGCACCTTAAATATGAATAGTCTAGATATATTATTAGATCTCATTTAAAATTATTACTTTTACCGTATTTATTTTAACAAACTAATCTTAATTAGATATCAAAGTGTTATATATGACTTGTTAAATCATAGACGTAATTATTTGATGAGTAGTTAGAATATTCATGTGATTCACTAATACATTTTCTCTATTAAAAAGGAGGCACATTAGCCAATTCTTATTGTGTATTTTCTTATTCAATTATGTTTGCAACATATAGTTATAATATATACAATTAAGTAGAATTAAAATAACATTTTTGTTGAATACATTAATAATTCTTTAAATTTGAGTAAAATTTACTTAGACACTCGAATTATGACTTAAATTTATTGAGAATAGGAACACATGATAAAATATATTTATTTGATACTAATTATGTCTTAGCCCCAATAAAATATTAAACCGCATGCATGTTTTAAGCCCTCGTAAAGTGGTCAAGGGAACTTTCGGAAACACCTTGATAGATATAGAAATAAATTGTTGCATTCATCATATCCCGTTAGTACTCATTTACTTCTAGTTATCTGTGTAATTTTAAGGTGAACTTAGGAGTTCCCCCAAACACTTCAGCAAGCATAAAACAACAAAGTAATTAAGCCCTCATGAAGTGGTCAAGTAAACTCTCGGGAATACCTTGATAGATGTAGCTATGAATTGTAGCATTCATTATCTACCTCTAGTACTCATTTACTTCTACTTATGTGTGTAAATTTTAAAGTGAACCCAGGAGTTCCCCCAAACACTTCAGCAAGGCGTAAAACAACAATGTAATTAAGCTCTCATGAAGTGGTCAAGAAAACTCTTGGGAATACCTTGATAGATGTAGCCATGAATTGTAGCATTCATTATCTACCTCTGGTGCTCTTGCACCTTTACTTGTTTATGTAAACTTCAAACTGTACCCAGGAGTTCCCCAAAATACTTTAGCAGGACATCAGAAACGAAGATATTAATCCCTCGTGAAGTGGTTGGAAACTCTCGAGAACACCTTGATAGATATAGAAATGAATCATTGCATTCATTATCTCTCATTAGTTCTCTACCACTTCTATTTGTTTGTGTAAATTTCAAAGTGAATCTGGAGTTCCCCTAAACTCTTCAACAGGACATCAAACAACGTAGTAAATAAACCCTCATGAAGTGATCAAGAGAAGTCTATTATGAAATTCAATTTTATGAATAACTATTTATACATATTTTAATTGTATTTAAATCACAAAACACGTATATTTTCTATTTTGAAATTTAATTTTTAAGTATATAGAAATCTTATTGTAATTGCCATGTTCAAACGTGCAACACATATTTCCAAAATCAGTATTAATAAATATTTCTCTTAGAGTTTCTCTAGTCAAAAAAGGAGAGATATCTATATTTCCTTTTCATCTACAATAGATTAATTAAAATATAACTAAATTCTAAAAGCTACTGAAAATTAATATATAGATGAAATCATATAAAAATAGTTTCTTGTAACTTATAATGAACAATAAAATACATTTTTTCATGAAAGACATATTTTTCTAAAAATGTAATTGGCTGATAAAAAGAATATAATATGTATATATTTCAATTTCTTTATTCCCCAATATTAAGCAATCTTTAATTTTTGAAATCCTAGGATGACCCAGACCCGACTTTGAAGGCATTCAGGGGGAGTCGATTCCGGGTCTTCCATACATGTGAATAACTATCCTCCGAACCAATTTAGTCATCGCGATGGATAATTTTAAAACTATGTATACATGATTTTCTTGTAATATTCTTACTTCTTAAAAAAATTATTTAATGACAATGATAGCATGCGATTCATCATGAGCAATTAATGGAATTTTGTACTATAATAATATATGGGTAATTCATTTATTTTTCACTTAACCTGCTCACTAGAAAAATGCAAAGTGAAAAAATGATTCACAAAACTATTGGAAAGTTTCTTATTTTATTTTTTTATGAAAATACTTTTATTTTTTATTTTCTCACAATTTAATCAAAATATTTATAAATTTAGCCAAAAAGTCCAAAAACATTTTCATTCACTATTTATATATTACATGACATTACAATTGGAGGCATTTCTTTTTTCAAATTGAAGTATGTGAAATCAATAAAATTGACCAATAACAAAATTGGCGTTAATTTTATATTTTTTTTCATATTTTTCCTATTTTTTATTAATCAATTACTCATTTTTGGGATTTACGAAAAAATAAAAATAAAACAAAATTGTTAAAAATGGATCGGATAGTGTATTTAAAAGGAGTTGATTTATGGGTCGGATTAGGTGTTTATGAGTCCGAATATCTTTCAAATTTCATATAAATATCATGTGATAAGGTCAAAATGACATGGCAATTCCATGTGGCATTTAAAGAAATGAAAAATGAGTTGGATATGTCCAACATGGCAACTAACGTCCATAAGGGCATATTTGGACCAAAAGTTGGACGGCGAGGGCATGAGTGAACCAAACTTTAAACGGAGGGTATATCTAGACCTTTTCAAATAGTTTAGGGGCATATTTGACCCTTTTCCCTTTAAAAAATAAAGCTCTTTTTTTAGAGTGTATATGATTCTTAATCCAATTTGGAAGATAAGTTCTCATTATTGCAAAATTTATTATGAAGAGATAGTAATTTTAAATCTAGTTGAAATTTTAATACAAGCTCAAGTAGGAATCATAAAAACACAATTGAAGAAAATTAATATATATTAGGTAGATAGCTAAGCTTACTCAATAGTTATCTGAAATTTAGTATTCTTTCAATTTTAATTTGTTTATCTAATTTTTTTAACACAAAGTTTAACAAAATAAAGGAACTACTATTAGCCAATTGTGTTAAAAATTCTTATAATATATATTTTTTCTTTATTTGTTTTTCTTTTGAAGGCGCAATGACTTTTGCAATTCTATATAGATTTTAAGTTATAATTTTTTCCCTTAATTAAAAATAGAGTAAATGGCCATATTTCTGAATAATAATAGTTAATGTTATAGAGACAATTATTTTGACTCGTGATATAGATACAACCAACTGATGAAAAGTATACTTATTTTTTGTACAAGAAACAAGATGATTTTAGTGATGATAAAGATTAACAGATTTATTAGTTTACACTTTCGAATAAAAGAAATGATAAAGGTTCTAGGGAATGATTATATGCCTCCTCACAAAGAATATAATGAAGATAATGATGAAGATGATGACAATATAGAGATCTTGATTTTGTGCGTCCTAAAAAAATAATACAGATGATGACGAAAATGACCATGATGATGAGGAGGATAATAGCAATGATGGAAATCTAGGACATGATTATGTGTTTTTATCATCATAATCATCATTTCTAAAATCTCCATCATCGTTAGTATCACCATACTTATCATTATCATCATCGGCATCATCTTCATTATTATCTTTGTTAGGACACATAATCAGAGTCACCAACATTGTCATTATCCTCCTCACCATCTCCATTATTTTAAAATAAAATTCTTAATGAAACAAGTTTAATTTTATAAATAGACTTGTCTAATATATATATGTCATTTTTCTTGGTCTATAATCACATAATTTCGATGAGGTTCTCATGTGGCCTAACAACCACTTGTCATAAATTTTCTTGCCTTATATTAGTGTCATTTAATTTTTTTCTCCTTATTTTATTTAAGTAATCTTTATTAGCTATTAAAGTGATAAATATGAATTTGGTCAAATCACAAAGAAATCAAAGCATAAAAGTCATTATTTGACTAGTAGTGGTAAATGATAAATATGAATATGGTCAAATCATAAAAATCATTATTTGACGAATAGTAATAAATATGAATTTGATTAAGTTATAAGAAATATAAATTATAAAAATAATTATTTGACGAATAGTTAAGATGTTTTAACGCGTGCTTGCGTTCACTAAAAAGGACTAATAAAACAACAATGTAACATAAATAAAATAATGTATCATGATTCGAGGAAAATCAAAATAAAATTTATAATCTTTAGCATCTTAAATATGACTAGTCTAGACATATTATTAGATCTCATTTAAAATTATTACTTTTACCGTATTTATTTTAACAAACTAATCTTAATTAGATATCAAAGTGTTATATATGACTCTTGTTAAATCATAGGCATAATTATTTGATGAGTAGTTAGAATATTCAGGTGATTCACTAATACATTTTCTCTATTAAAAAGGAGGCACATTAGCCAATTCTTATTATGTATTTACTTATTCAATTAAGTTTGCAACATATAGTTATAATATATACAATTAAGTAGACTTAAAATAATATTTTGGTAGAATACATTAACAATTTTTTAAATTTGAGTAAAATTTATTTAGACACTCGAATTATGACTTAAATTTATTGAGAATATGAACACATGATAAAATATTTTTATTTAACACTAATTATATATGTCTTAGCCCCAATAAAATATTAAATCACATGCATGTTTTAAGCTCTCGTGAAGTGGTTAAGGGAACTCTCGAAAATACGTTGAAAGATATAGAAATAAATAGTTGCATTCATTATCTACCTCTAGTACTCATTTACTTCTACTTATCTGTGTAAATTTTAAAGTGAACCTAGGAGTTCCCCCAAACACTTCAGCAAGGCATAATACAACAAAGTAATTAAGCCCTCGTGAAGTGGTCAAGGAAACTTTCGAAAACACCTCGATAGATATAAAAATAAATCGTTGCATTCGTTATCTCCCGTTAGTACTCATTTACTTCTACTTGTGTGTGTAAATTTTAAAGTGAACCCAGGAGTTCCCCCAAACACTTCAGTAAGGCATAAAACAACAATGTAATTAAGCTCTTTTGAAGTGGTCAAGAAAACTCTCGGGAATACCTTGATAGATGTAGCCATGAATTGTATCATTCATTGTCTACCTCTGGTACTCTTGCACCTTTACTTGTTTTTGTAAACTTCAAAGTGTACCCAGGAGTTCCCCAAAATACTTTAGCAGGACATCAAAAACGAAGATATTAATCCCTCGTAAAGTGGTCAAAGAAACTCTCGAGAACACCTTGATAGATATAGAAATGAATCATTGCATTCATTATCTCCCATTAGTACTCTACCACTTCTATTTGTTTGTGTAAATTTCAAAGTGAAAAGTGAATCCTGACTTCCCCTAAACTCTTCAACAGGAAATCAAACAACGTAGTAATTAAACCCTCATGAAGTGATCAAGGGAACTCTATTCTGAAATTCAATTTTATGAATAACTATTTATACATATTGTAATTGTATTTAAATCACAAAACACGTATATTTTCTATTCTGAAATTCAATTTTAAGTATATAGAAATCTTATTGTATTTGCCATGTACAAACGTGCAACACATATTTCCAAAATCAGTATTAATAAATAATTCTCTTAGAGTTTCTCTAGTCATAAAAGGGGAGATATCTATATTTCCTTTTCATCTATAATAGATTAATTAAAAATATAACTAAATTCTAAAAGCTACTGAAAATTAATATATAGATGAAATCATATAAAATAGTTTCTTCTAACTTATAATGAACTATAAAATACATTTTTTTTTCATAAAAGACATATTGTTTTAAAAAAAGAATTGGCTGATAAAAAAGAACAGAATATGTAAATATTTCAATTTCTTTATTCCCCAATATTAAGCAATTTTTTATTTTTGAAATCCTAAGATGACCCAGATCCGACTTTGAAGGCATTCATGGTGAGTCGATTCTGGGTCTTCCATACATATGAATAACTATCCTTCGAACAAATTTAGTCATCGCGATGGACAATTTTTAAATGATGTATACATGATTTTCTTGTAATATTCTTACTTCTTAAAAAAATTGTTTAACGACATTGATAGTATGTGATTGATCATGAGCAATTAATGGAATTTTGTACTATAATAATATATGGACTTTTCATTTATTTCTTACTTAACCACCTTACTAGAAAAATGCAAGGTTAAAAAAAAAATATTCACAAAATTATTGGAAAGTTTCTTATTTTTTTATGAAAATACTTTAGTTTTTATTTTCTCACGATTTAATCAAAATATTTATAAATTTAGCCAATAATTATTTTCCTGTGGAAAATTTCACCAAAAAATAATAATTTTTAATAGTATTTTTAATTAAAGGCAAAAAAGTTCAAAAACATTTTCATTCACTATTTATATATTACATCACATTACAATTGGAGGCATTTTTTTTTCCAAATTAAAGTATGCGAAATCAAAAAAATTGCCCAATAAAAAATATGGAAGAGATTAAATATTAAAGTACACCATAAGATATAAATCATTTAAACCATAAGATATAAATCATTTAAAAAATAAAGCTCTTTTTTTAAAGTGTATATAATTCTTAACCCAATTTGGAAGATAAGTTCACATTATTGCAAATTTTTTTAGGAATAGATAGCAATTTCAAATCTAGTTGAAATTTTAATACAAGTTCAAGTAAGAATCATTAAGACACAATTGACTAAAATTAATTATATTAGGTAGATGGTTAAACTTACTCAATAGTTATCCGAAATTTAGTATTATGTCAATTTTAATTTTTTTACACAAGTAAAAGCCCTCTTGCACTTTTACTTGTTTATGTTAACTTCAAAGTGAACCCAGGAGTTCCCCCAAACACTTCAGTAGGACATCAAAAACGAAGATATTAATTCCTCATGAAGTGGTCAAGGGAACTCTCGAGAACACCTTAATAGATATAGAAATGAATAATTCATTTCATTCATTATCTCCCATTAGTACTCTACCACTTCTATTTATTTGTGTAAATTTCAAAGTGAACCCTGAAATTTCCCCAAACTCTTCAACATAGCATCAAACAACGTAGTAACTAAACCCTCATGAAGTGGTCAAAGGAACTCTCATGAACACCTTAATAGACTCGAGAATCATTTTTCTCCATCTCCAAGACTCCAACTAGTACTCTTGCACTTCCATTGGCTTTGTTTAATCTTGTTACAACATCCACTCCTATTTATATTGTGTTGGTAAGCAAATTCCATGCAAGATATGAAAGTGGAGTTTGAACTTGGATATGTGGTGACATTTTTTTGAATGTGGCTACAAATTTGGGTAATATTACAATTTGAGAATATAAAAAAAAAAGTAATTCTTTTACATGTGTATATACAAGTTTTAAGTGATAGTTTCATGTTCCATAATTCTAATACCTAAGGTTTCATGTACAAATTAAATCTTTCATCTATTTGCTGGAAATTATGTATTCACTGGCTAATTCTTATTACTAATTTATTAATATATTTTTTGATAGCATGTCAAATTTCTTTTAAATATACAAGGATATATTTAAATACTTTGACTCTTGTGTAAAGGAAGGGGTATATTTATAAAGTTATTCTAGATTTTGTCCAATTTGCTTTATAATTGGTTAAAATAGAAAGGTATCAACAAAAAATATAACATTGAGTCTATCTTATTTGTGGATGGAATATTTTTGAATAATTTTTTTCCTTCACAATATAGACCAGGTTCAATATTATAACCTCAAGAAGTATATTATAATCCTATATGTACCAAGGAATATTTCTTTTTTCAAATTTTAAAAAGGCAGCAATGCAAAAACAACATTTCCCACGTTATTATTGTGGTTCTTTTTAATAGATTATCAGTTTAAGAAAAAACGATCAAAATATTAATTTGAAAAAAACAATTGAAATGACATAGAAGGAGAATTTGCATGTGAACTATAAAGGTCATTTAACATATTACGAGAGCAAGAAGAGGTCATGAGTTATGATATTATAGTCATTTATTATTTTCAAAAATGAAATTTTATATGTGAACAAGGTCAATTTTTTTTTTTTATAATAGTGTGTTTTTACAAACAAATTCATTAAATGTTCTTACATATTTATTAAAGGTCTAACCCATCGGTGACCTCCTGAACTTGGAAATAATTTTTCACTTAGACACTTTAACTAGATTTTGTTCATCTTAAACACTTCATGTCAGATTACATTGTGTCATTTTGACATTTTTTTCAATAGCACATGTTGACTTCAAGTGCGTGTTAACCAAGCGCGTACACGTGGATTGGATGTCCAATTATATCATGCCAATTCATTAAAAGTCTATTATATTAAAGAGAAAAAATACGAATTAAAATACATGACAAAGTAACCAATTATTAAATGACATGTGGTCTTTTTTATCTCTAAAAATTAAATAAAATACTTGCCAAATTTAAAGAAAAATGCAAACCCCCCACAACTTCCCCAATCATCTTCTCGATTGTATTGCTCCATTTTTATTATTTTTTAGCTTTATTTTTTTTGTTCATAAATCTACACCCACACCCACACAATCTACTCTATCATATTCCTTCATTTTCTTTATCTTTTCTATCACACCCACAACCACATAATCATCTTCACCATTTTATTCCTGTTTTCATGATTTTTTTTGTTATAATCCCCATTCATTGCACTCTCCCTTCCATTTCTTATAGATTTTGAACTATGATTTTTTTCTTATAGATTTTGAACTATGATTTTTTTTTCAAGATCAGAAATAGAGTAAATGACCATAGTTTTCAAAATAACAGTTAATTTATATTATAGAGAAAAATATTTTCTTATAAAATCATTTTGGCTAAGCAACCGATTGATGACAAGTATATATAATGATTATTACAAAAAACATGAGGATTTTAGTGACGAGAAAGATTAGTAGATATTATTATTTTACACTTTCGAACAAAATAAATGATAAAAATAATTTTAAAGGTTTGGGGTTGGGGAAATAATGTAGATAATGACGAAGATAATAATAACGGTGATAGAGATATTGACTTTGTGTATTCTAAAAAAATAATGATGAAAACAATACGGGCAGCGATATTGATGATGATATTGGAGTTCTAAGAGATGATTATGTGTTTCATCATCATAATCATCATCTCTAGAATCTCCAACATTGTTCACCATCAATATCGTCATCGACATCGTCCTTATAATCTCCATAATTATATTTGTTAGAAAACAAAATCAGAATTACCAACATCGTCATTATCTTCCTCATCATCTTCATAATATTCATCGTGACATTTCTAGAGAGAAAAACTAATGGAACAAGTTTAATTTTTGTAATAAACCTGTCAAATATATATATAATATAACAAAAAATTGTCTATGAACTCATAATTCCGATGTGGTTCTGATGTGATCTTTCAACCACTTGCCATAAATTTTCTTGTCATATTATTAGTGTCATTTAAAATTTTGTACCTTATTTTAATTGAGTATCTTAGTTATTTACTAAATAATAAATATGAATTTGGTCAAATAATAAGAAATCAAATCATAAAGTCTATATTTGACCAATATTGATAGAGTGATAAATATGAATCTGGTCAAAACTCATAGAAAATTAAATTATAAAGATAATTATTTGACTAATAGTTGGTTAAATAATAAGAAGTTAAATCACAAAAATCATTATTTGACAAATAGTTATGATGTTTTAGGCTATGCTTCTGTTCATTAAAAAGGGGCTGATAAAAAATAATATCATATAAATACAATAGATTAAAATATCATGATTTGAAAAAAATAAAAATAAAGTGTGCAATTACTTCACAAGAACTAAGAATTGTGTCAAAGACTTTTTGCTATTGTGCTCTAAAAAAATCATTAAAGACGAAAAAGCTCAAACAATTTTTATTGATTATTTATATATTACTGTAAATCTGTAATATATTACTAAAAAATCACATAACATTATTCAATAGTTCTAAAAACACTTTTAGTGGCGACTATTATAGGTATTAGAAGTGATTTGTGTTGCCTAAAACATAATTTTAGTGGCGACTATTAAGGTATAGCAGCGACGTGAGTTTCCACGAAAGCACACTTTTAGTGGCGACTTTATAAGTATTAGCAGCGACTATTGTTGCCCCTACCACACTTTTAGTGGCGAATGTTATTGGTAATAATCCATTATATTAATAGATATAATTTATTCATGAAATATTTAATTTGTCTTCATTCTAAAGTGGAGTTTGGTAAATGAAATGTTTTGTAACAACAAAAAGCAGTATATTATATACTTTATAAATTGAAATATCCTTTAACATTAAAGGAAAAAATGTCTTTTGAATTACCGTACATCTTAATAGTCACACATATATAGATTTTAGTTTGATTACATATCTCAACTTTAACGAATCGAATTATCATCGACGTTATGTTTATCATCAATTTTTATATGACTTTTATAATTTTTGACTTATTATTTAAAAATCACTCTATATTAATGCATACACTTACTTATTCAGATGTATAATTATTGAAGGATAATTATTGGTGGATGTAATTACATTGCTCATCACAATCATTTTACGTTAATGCATTCACTTAGTTATTTTAATATATAATTGTTGATAGATGTAATTGCTCATCACATATTCAATAAAAAGAAGTAAATCTATTTATACTTTGTTAGTTATTTTTGAGGAAGTTCCTCCATTCTTTTACACTGGAAATGTTTCTCTCTTTAATTTTTGGTACTCATTTAAAAGTTTTAGAATTCATTAGCTATTTTATTGTTTTTAGTCTACTCAATTTCATCTTATTTTCGAATATTTGTGGACTGAATATAATGTACATATGAAGTTGTATAATTTATTGTGATGCTATAATAATGTAATGATTATTGATAAACTTTTGTATATTCTAATAAAACATTACGTGAGATCTTCACAACTAATAACTCATGTGAAATTTACTATTTGTATAATTATTTGATATTATTGTCAAATTGTCCATCTGATGTTAAACTTTATTTTGGTGTTACACTCCTGCTCTTTTGAGTTTTTATTACTAAATTTTATGAATAACTATTTATACATATTCTAATTGTATTTAAATCACAGTACACATATATTTTCTATTCTGAAATTCAATTTTTTTTAAGAATAAAAATTTTATTGTAATTATCAGGTACAAACGTGCAACACAGATTTCCGAAAATCAGTATTAATAAATAATCCTCTTAGAGTTTCTCTAGCCATAAAAGGAGATATATCTATATTTCCTTATCATCTATAATGCAACCCGAGATTAATTAAAAATATAACTAAATTCTAAAAGCTACTTAAAATTAATATATCGATGAAGTCATATAAAAATAGTTTCTTCTTACCTATAATGAACTATAAGAATATATTTTTCATAAAAGACATTTCAAAAAAATTGGCAGATAAAAAAAACAGAATACGTAAATATTTTAATTTCTTTATTCCCCGAGATTAAGCAATCTTTAATTTTTGAAACCCTAGAATAACCTAGATCGACTTTGAAGACATTGTGGGAGAAGTCAATCCCGGATCATCTATGCATGTGGATAGCTACCCTTCGAACCAACTTAGTCATCTCGATGGACAATTTTTAAACTATGTATACATGATTTTTTTTAATATTCTTACTTCTTCAAAAATTATTTAATGACAATGATAGTATGCGATTCATCATGTGCAATCAATAATTATAAATTTAACTCAATTCACTTTATCTTTAGACACCTACAAACAATTAAGAAATAATTTTTTTTCATGGTAAATTAATGGAATTATGTACTATAATAATAAGCGGGTTTTTAAATTTATTTTTAACTTAACCATCTCACCAGAAAAATGCAAGGTGAAAAAAAGATTGTCACAAAACTATTGGAAAGTTTCTTATTTTTTTTATGGAAATACTATTATTTTAATTTTCTCATGATCTAATCAAAAAAATTTATAAATTTAGCCACTAAATATTTTCCGGCGAAAAATTTCACAAAAAAATAATAAAATTTAGTAGTATTTTTGATTAAAGGGAAAAAAGTTCAAAATATTTTCATTCACTATTTATATATCATTACATCATATTACAATTGGGGGCCTTTTTTTTTATTAAAAAAAAGGAAGTATGTGAAATCAATAAAATTGACCGATAACAAAATATAGAAGATATAAAATATTAAAGTACACCATAAGATATAAATCATTTAAAAAATAAAGCTCTTTTTTTAGAGTGTATATAATTCTTAACCCAATTTGGAAGATAAGTTCTCATTATTGCAAAATTTATTAGGAATCGATAGCAATTTCAAATCTAGTTGAAATTTTAATACAAGATCAAGTAAGAATCATTAAGACACAATTGAATAAAATTAATTATATTAGGTAGATGGTTAAACTTACTCAATAGTTATCCGAAATTTAGTATTCTGTCAATTTTAATTTGTTTATCTAATTTTTTAACACAAAATGTAACAAAAAGAAGGAACTATTTAGCCAATTGTGTAATTAATCAGTGGTGTGCAAATGTTTTTTTCAAAATTCTTATAATCTAAAAGGTGCAATGACTTTTGCAATTATAGATCTTATAGATTTTAAGTTATAATTTTTTTATCTAAATTAAAACAGAAGCAAATGACCATAGTTCTGAATAATAATAGTTAATTTTATAGAGATAATTATTTTTTTATAAAATTATCTTTGCTAGTGATATAGATACAATCAATTGATGAAAAGTATACTGATTATTTGTACAAAAAACAAGATGTTTTTAGTGATGAGAAAGATTAATAGATTTATTAGTTTACACTTTCGAATAAAAAGAAATGATAAAGGTTCTAGGGAATGATTATATGCCTCCTCACAAAGAAAATAATGAAGATAATGATGAAGATGATGACAATATGGAGGTTTTGATTTTATGTGTTCTAAAAAATAATACAGATGATGACGAAAATGACCATGATGAGGAGGATGATAATAGCAATGATGGAAATCTAGGACATGATTATGTGTTTTCATTATCATAATCATCATTTCTAAAATCTCCATCATCGTTAGTATCACCATACTTATCATTATCATCATCGGCATCATCTTCATTATTATCTTTTTTAGGACACATAATCAGAGTCACCAACATTGTCATTATCCTCCTCACCATCTCCATTATTTTAAAATAAAATTCTTAATGAAACAAGTTTAATTTTAGCAATAGACTTGTCTAATATATATATGTAATTTTTCTTGGTCTATAATCACATAATTTCGATGTGGTTCTCATGTGGCCTAACAACCACTTGGCATAAATTTTCTTGCCTTATTATTAGTGTCATTTAAATTTTTTCTCCTTATTTTAGTTAAGTAATCTTTATTAGCTATTAAAGAGATAAATATGAATTTGGTCAAATCACAAAGAAATCAAAGCATAAAAGTCATTATTTGACTAATAGTGGTAAAATGATAAATATGAATTTGGTCAAACCAAAAAAAACATTATTTGATGAATAGTAATAAATATGAATCTGGTTAAATTATAAGAAATCAAATCATAATAATTATTCTTTGACGAATAGTTAAGATGTTTTAACGCGTGCTTCCGTTCACTAAAAAAGAACTAAAAAACAACAATGTAACATAAATAAAATAATATATCATGATTCGAGGAAAATCAAAATAAAATTTATAATCTTTAGCACCTTAAATATGAGTAGTCTAGACATATTATTAGATCTCATTTAAAATTATTACTTTTACCGTATTTATTTTAACAAACCAATCTTAATTGGATATCAAAGTGTTATATATGGCTTGTTAAATCATAGACATAATTATTTGATGAGTAGTTAGAATATTCATGTGATTCACTAATACATTTTCTCTATTAAAAAGGAGGCACATTAGCCAATTCTTATTATGTATTTACTTATTCAATTATTCAATTATGTTTGCAACATATAGTTATAATATATACAATTAAGTAGACTTAAAATAGTATTTTGGTTGAATACATTAACGATTCTTTAAATTTGAGTAAAATTTACTTAGACACTCGAATTATGACTTAAATTTATTGAGAATAGGAACACATGATAAAATATTTTTATTTGACAGTAATTATGTCTTAGCCCCAATAAATTATTGAATCACATGCATGTTTTAAGCCCTCGTGAAGTGGTCAAGGGAACTCTCGAAAACACCTTGATAGACATAGAAATAAATCGTTGCATTCATCATCTCCCGTTAGTACTCATTTACTTTTAGTTATCTGTGTAAATTTTAAAGTGAACCCAGGAGTTCTCCAAACACTTCAGCAAGGCATAAAACAACAAAGTAAATAAGCCCTCATGAAGTGGTCAAGGAAACTCTCGGGAATACCTTGACAGATGTAGCTATGAATTGTAGCATTCAGTATCTACCTCTAGTATTCTTTCACTTTTACTTGTTTATGTTAACTTCAAAGTGAACCCAGGCGTTCCCCCAAACACTTCAGCAGGACATAAAAAACGAAGATATTAATTCCTCATGAAGTGGTCAAGGGAACTCTCGATAACACCTTGATAGATATAGAAATGAATCGATCATTTCATTCATTATCTCCCATTAGTACTCTACCACTTCTATTTATTTTCAAATTTCAAAGTGAACACGGAAATTTCCCCAAACACTTCAACAGAGCATCAAATTAAATCCTCATGAAGTGGTCAAGGAAACTTTCATGAACACCTTAATAGACTCGAGAATCATTTTTCTCCATCTCCAAGACTCCAACTAGTACTC
This sequence comes from Solanum lycopersicoides, assembly GCA_022817965.1. Taxonomy (NCBI): domain Eukaryota; kingdom Viridiplantae; phylum Streptophyta; class Magnoliopsida; order Solanales; family Solanaceae; genus Solanum; species Solanum lycopersicoides. The sequence continues at coordinate 2,469,807 of CM040622.1, read as the reverse complement.
TTGCACTTCCATTGGCTTTGTTTAATCTTGTTACAACATCCACTCCTATTTATATTGTGTTGGTAAGCAAATTCCATGCAAGATATGAAAGTGGAGTTTGAACTTGGATATGTGGTGACATTTTTTTGAATGTGGCTACAAATTTGGGTAATATTACAATTTGAGAATATAAAAAAAAAAGTAATTCTTTTACATGTGTATATACAAGTTTTAAGTGATAGTTTCATGTTGCATAATTCTAATACCTAAGGTTTCATGTACAAATTAAACCTTGCATCTATTTGCTGGAATATAGACCAGGTTTAATATTATAACCTCAAAAATTATATTCGAATCCTATATGTACCAAGGAATATTTCTTTTTTCAAATTTTAAAAAGGCAGCAATGCAAAAACAACATTTCCCACGTTATTATTGTGGTTCTTTTTAATAGATTCTCAGTTTAAGAAAAAACGATCAAAATATTAATTAGAAAAAAACAATTGAAATGACATAGAAGGAGAATTTGCATGTGAACTATAAAGGTCATTTAACATATTACGAGAGCAAGAAGAGGTCATGAGTTACTATATTATAGTCATTTATTATTTTCAAAAATGAAATTTTATATGTGAACAAGGTCAATTTTTTTTTATAATAGTGTGTTTTTACAAACAAATTCATTAAATGTTCTTACATATTTATTAAAGGTCTAACCCATCGGTGACCTCCTGAACTTGGAAATAATTTTTCACTTAGACACTTTAACTAGATTTTGTTCATTTTGAAAACTTATGTCAGATTACATTGTGTCATTTTGACACTTTTTTCAATAGCACATGTTGGGGTGTTGTTGATATGGGTTCGATTTATTATTTCTTTTTTGGGTCTATATGTGTTTGTAGTGCGAAATTAAAATTAAAATTGAAATTATTATAACAAAAGATTTAAGATTTAACCTCCATTGAAGTATTTTAAGCTTTGAAAAATAATGGAAGAGATAGTGGGTATAGAATGATAAAGAAGAAGAGAAAAAATAAAATAAAACAGACTAAATAAGTTCCTCACGCATCACTAGCGAGTGTATAACACTCACTTTGCCATGTCAGCTAAAAGTGTCAATATGACACAACGAAATCTGACATGAGGTATCTAAAATGAATAAAGCCTAGTTAAAGTGTTTAAGTGAAAATTGCTGCCAAGTTTAGGGGGTCACTGATGGGTTAGACCTTTATTAAATCACCAAAGATGTTATATACATTTTCGTGAGATTTAATATAGTATCTTTGATTCAAACTTTAAAAAATATTTCAAACAAAATTATTTATATATATATATATATATATATATATATTATTTTTAAAAATAAATTTTCCATGTCTATTTTCATTAAAGAGCATTCAAAAGGAGGAAGGCATGTCTCTCTCTCTCTATAAGCTAGCTGTAAAGAGGGGTGATATTAAAGTTTGAGAATAATACAAAGGGAATAATCTGGCTATAAACATTTTCTTTTTTCAACCAAATATTTTCAGATAAATGTTCATAGATATTACTAAAGATTTATAAGTTCTATACAAATTAATCCATATGGTGTTTTCAAAAGATCGCTATGTGAGCCTAACAAAAGGAGTTCCCACTTTGAGTGTGTTTGGTATGAAGGAAAATGTTTTCCTGGAAAATAAGTAGATTTTGGACTTATTTTCTCATGTTTGGTTAGTGAGTAGAAAATATTTTCTGGAAATGATTTTTATTGTTTGATTTATGAATGAAAAATGTTTTTGAGAGACATCTTTTATTTTTACTAGAGTAAAAAATAATTTATGAAATTGAAAATATTTTTTAAAATCAATTTTTTTTTTTGGGGGGGGGGGGGGATATCGATGTTTTTCCCCCAAAAAATGTAATTTGAAATTGGAGGAGAGTTTTGGAATATGTTTTCCTTAAATTTTTGAAGGGAAGTCATTTTCCTTAATTTTGAGGAAAATGAGTTGATTTGGAAAACATTTTCCATAACTTTTGTCCCAACCAAACATGGAAAAATTGGAAAACATTTTCCAGAAAATGTTTTCCTTCATACCAAACACACTCTTTGTCTGCTTCCAATTTTTTTGAAATAAACACAACTTTCATGCACAAAAAAGAGTTATCCTGAGTCATTTTAGGAACAAGGGTTCTAACTGTTAGGTATTAATTACCCTGAGTTTCTTATCATAAATAGATTTTCCTTTTAGGAATTTTTTTTAATATTTGGCTAATCATTTTCTTGTAGGAAAAGGTTTAGAACATCATAAATATAGATTTGTTCCTTCTAACGTTATCAACATTTACAATGTAGTCTTAGGGGCTTTGAGAGTCTTGGTTTGGGGGAGAATTTGTGGGACATAAGTCATACGTTATTACTTGTGTGAACCTTCCATGTATTTCGAGTGAATTAGTTGATGTTATTAATTCTCTCTATATTTTATACTCTCATATTTATATAATGTACGTAGCTCAAAATGGATAATTATATTACAAGAGTACTACTACTAGCTAGGTGGAGATGATGAACAAAAATGGTTTTCAAGTCTATCAAGGTGTTTCCTAGAGTTTCCTTGACCGCTTCATTAGGGCTTACTGCGGAAGTGTTTGGGGGAACTCCTGGGCTCACGTTGAAATTTTACACAAATTAAACAAATAGAAGTGTAGGAGTGCTGGCTGTGAATGATGATAGTTTACGTATAAATCTATCAAGGTGTTCCCTAGAGTTCCCTTGACCACTTCATGAGGGCTTATATACTTTGATGTTAGAAGCCTTGCTGAAGTGTTTGGGGGAACTCCTGGGTTGACTTTGAAAATTATGCAAACAAGTAGAACTACAAGACTACGTATTATCTAGAGGTGATAGAATACAATATTGCGGTTCACGTATAAATCTATCCCTGGAGTTCCCTTGACCACTTCACGAGAGCTTAATATTTCATTATTTGAAGCTCTACTGAAGTATTTGAGGGAAATCCCGGATTTGCTTTGAGAATTACACAAACAATTTTAAAGTCATGAAGATTGGACGTTAATTTTTGTTATTTAATTACCTAGAGCTTAAATTTAAGCCGTATAATTATCCATTTTGAGCTACATTGTATACTCATTGGAATAATAAATTGCACAATAAAAGAAATTCAAAAAATCAGCAAAAAAATAATAATTGTACCTATTATTAATAACTGATTTGGATGTAATTGTGGTAAATTTGATTGGATTTGTTTGGTGTGTTGACACTTTGTTTAATTTATTCCGGATAAAAATGGTGTAGTACTTGAAAAATATTTTTTATGATTGGAGCCCAATTAATTAGATTCTCGCTAGGGATGTATATGGATTGAGTTGGTTCGGATTTCTTAAAATAGCAAATCAAATCATTTCGTTTTAAAGTCTACAAACCAAACCAAACTAATAGATTCAGGTATTTCAACCTCTAATTGTTTGTTTGTTTTTTTGGATTTTTTTAGACTTTTCCATTAAAGTGTTTATACTAACATGTAATCAACTTGTATTTTCAATATTTCTTTATTTTTTCCAAAATATAATTATCTAAGGCGTTTCTTAAGAAATTAACACAATTCAGATGGTGGATTATAGCACACGGAAATCGATAAAATGGAAATTTATCTGCGATCTGGAGCTCGTTTGACCTTGAAAATGGATCTTTTTTGCCGTGAAAGTTTATGGAGTTTTCTTCCGGCCACCCTAAAGTGTAATACAAATTAGATTCTTTATAAGGAAAAATCTCCATATATGGTAAATTTATTCTAAGTTGAGATTGTTGGGTTTATAGTATGTGAATGGAAAATGACATTTATGAAGTGTTCTGGTTTTTCTGATCAAGAGTTGCGACTTTTTGACAGGTTTTCTGAATGATTGTGATTTTTCAAAAAGATCATAATTGTTTGAAAGATTGTGAATTTTTCTAAAGATTGACCTTTCGATAAAGCACAATAAACACATATTCATATACTATCATTTGTTGTCCACGAATAGAGGATTTTTGAACAACTTCTTTCCACAACAAATTAAAATCGATTTTTCCCAATTCCAAAAAGGTGAAAAGGGCTAATTAGATGATGCAATGTTTCCTAAAAAAAAGTGTTAGAAGTTGGATGAGAATATTATCAAATGATAATAATCACTTTACCAAACATTTTCATTAAAGTAAGGAAAATTAAAAATATGTACAAACTTAGTCAAATGTGTAATTAGTCAGTCTTTTGTGGAATTTTTATCCTTTAAAGTTTTTATAATCTGCATTTTTTCTTCAAATTTTTTTCCTATCGAAGGTGCAAGGACTTTTGCAATTATATTTCAGATCTTATAGATTTTGAACTATGATTTTTTTTTCAAGATCAGAAATAGAGTAAATGATCATAGTTTTCAAAATAACAGTTAATTTATATTATAGAGAAAAATATTTTCTTATAAAATCATTTTGGCTAAGCAATCGATTGATGACAAGTATATATAATGATTATTACAAGAAACATGAGGATTTTAGTGACGAGAAAGATTAATAGATATTATTATTTTACACTTTCGAACAAAATAAATGATAAAAATAATTATAAAGGTTTGGGGTTGGGGAAATAACGTAGATAATGAAGAAGATAATAATAACGATGATGGAGATATTGACTTTGTGTATTCTAAAAAAATAATGATGAAAACAATACGGGCAGTGACGATGACGATGTTGATGATGATATTGGAGATCTAAGAGATGATTATTTATTTCATCATCATAATCATCATCTCTAGAATCTCCAACATTGTTCACCATCAATATCATCATCGGCATCGTCCTTATAATCTCCATAATTATATTTGTTAGAAAATAAAATCAGAATTACCAACATCGTCATTATCTTCCTCATCATCTTCATAATATTCATCATGGTATTTCTAGAGAAAAAAACTAATGGAACAAGTTTAATTTTTATAATAAACCTGTCAAATATATATATAATATAACAAAAAATTGTCTATGAACTCATAATTCCGATGTGGTTCTGATGTGGTCTATCAACCACTTGCCATAAATTTTCTTGTCATATTATTAGTGTCATTTAAAATTTTGTACCTTATTTTAATTAAGTAATATTAGTTATAATAAATATGAATCTGGTCAAATAATAAGAAATCAACTCATAAAGTCTATATTTGACCAATATTGATAGAGTGATAAATATGAATCTGGTCAAAAATTATAATAAAATCTAATTATAAAACATTATTTAATTAATAGTTATAAATATGAATTTGGTTAAATAATAAGAAGTTAAATCACAAAAATCATTATTTGACGAATAGTTAAGATGTTTTAGAATATGCTTCTGTTCACTAAAAAGGGAGTGATAAAAAATAATATCATATAAATACAATAGATTGAAATATCATGATTTAAAAAAATAAAAATAAATGTGTGATTCATCAGGTGCAATTACTTCACAAGAATAAGAATTGTGTCAAAGAGTTTTTGCTATTGTGCTCTAAAAAATTATTAAAGACGAAAAAGCTTAAACAATTTTTATTCATCATTCATATATTACTGTAATATATTACCAAAAGCTTACAGAATTTATGTTCTAAAACACTTTTAGTGGCGACTATTAGGGTATAGCAGCGACGTGAGTTGCACGAAAACACACTTTTAGTGGCAACTTTTATAAGTATTAGCAGCGACATGTGTTGCCACTAACACACTTTTAGTGGCGACTGTTATTGTATTAGCAGCGACTAGAGTTGACACTAAACAGACTTGTGGTGGCGACTATTATAGGTATTCTCAGTGACGCCACTAAAAACACATTTTAGTGAAACTATTATAGGTATTAGTAGCGATTTGAGATGCCATTAAAACCAACCCGACATTATATATATAATTGTGTATTCATCATTTTAGCTAATACGTACTCTTGTATTTCTAAATCTTTTGTAATTTGTTGAAAATTGTGTGGGTGTGGGTGTGGGTGTGGGTTGTTAAAAAAGAATAGAAAGAATATTAGAAGACCATTTATATTCATATTTGCCTTCACTTGGATAACAATAAAGACCAGATTCAATATTAAATAAAATCTCAAGAGGTATATTCTTAGTATTATCAGTGTAATTGTTTGTTCCAAGGAATATTACTTTATTAGACAGACGTTTTATACTAAATTCTACCTATACTTTCCAAAAATAATTATGTATCTTACACTAATGTCAACTCATCAATTAATTCGATCAACTCATCAACAATCACTTTGAATTCGAAGATCAATGGATCTTGAAAATTTCTTAACTGGTCGTGTATATATAGCTTGATAAGTCTTTTCTAGATTCTTGAAATTTTTAGATTCCATTGTGAAACATGTTGAGATTGATGGACATTCGTGTTTGTATAACTTAGTCAAATGTGTCATTAGTCAATCTTGTGTGGAATTTTTTTCCTTAAGTTTTTATAATCTGCATTTTTTCTTTAAATTTTTTTCCTATCGAAGGTGCAAGGACTTTTGAAATTCTACATCTTATAGATTTTGAGCTATGATTTTTTTTTCAAGATTAGAAATAGAGTAAATGACCATAGATCTGAATATAATAGTTAATATTATAGAGAAAATTATTTTCTTATAAAATCATTTTGGCTAAACAACCGATTTATGATTATTACAAGACACATGGTGATTTTAGTGTTGAGAAAGATTAGTAGATATTATTATTTTACACTTTCGAACAAAATAAATGATAAAAATGATGATAAAGGTTTGGGGTTGGGGGCGGGGGTTGTGATTATATGCCTCACAAAGGAAATAATGTAGATAATGACGAAGATAATAATAACGGTGATAGAGATATTGACTTTGTGTCTTCTAAAAAAATAATGATGAAAACAATACGGGCAGTGACGATGACGATGTTGATGATGATATTGGAGATCTAAGAGATGATTATGTGTTTCATCATCATAATCATCATCTCTAGAATCTCCAACATTATTCACCATCAATATCGTCATCGACATCGTCCTTATAATCTCCATAATTATATTTGTTAGAAAACAAAATCAGAATTACCAACATCGTCATTATCTTCCTCATCATCTTCATAATATTCATCGTGACATTTCTAGAGAAAAAGCTAATGGAACAAGTTTAATTTTTGTAATAAATATGTCAAATATATATATAATATAACAAAAAATTGTTTATGAACTCATAATTCCGATGTGGTTCTGATGTGGTCTTTCAACCACTTGCCATAAATTTTCTTGTCATATTATTAGTGTCATTTAAATTTTTGTACCTTATTTTAATTGAGTAATCTTAGTTATTTACTAAATAATAAATATGAATTTGGTCAAATAATAAGAAATCGAATCATAAAGTCTATATTTGACCAATATTGATAGAGTGATAAATATGAATCTGGTAAAAAATCATAGGAAATTAAATTATAAAAATAATTATTTGACTAATAGTTGGTTAAATAATAATAAGTTAAATCACAAAAATCATTATTTGACAAATAGTTATGATGTTTTAGACTATGCTTCTGTTCATTAAAAAGGGGTTGATAAAAAATAATATTATATAAATACAATAGATTAAAATATCATGATTTGAAAAAAATAAAAATTAAGCATGCAATTACTTCGCAAGAACTAAGAATTGTGTCCAAAACTTTTTGCTATTGTGCTCTAAAAAAATCATTAAAGACGAAAAAGCTCAAAAAGTTTTTATTAATTATTTATATATCACTGTAAATCTGTTATATATTACTAAAAAATCACATAACATTATTCAATAGTTCTAAAAACACTTTTAGTGGCAACTATTATAGATATTAGAAGCGATTTATGTTGCCTAAAACATAATTTTAGTGACGACTATTAAGGTATAGCAGCGACTTTTGTTGCCACTAACACACTTTTAGTGGCGACTGTTATTGGTATTAGTAACGACTAGAGTTGACTAAACAGACTTGTGGTGGCGACTATAATAGGTATTCTCAACGACGCCACTAAAAACACACTTTTAATGTCGACTATTATCAGTATTAGTAGCGATTTGAGATGCCACTAAAACCAACACGACATTATATATATAATTTCTGTATTCATCATCTCTAGCTAGTACGTACTCTTGCATTTCTACTTGTTTGCGTAATTTTTCAAAGTCGACCTAGGAGTTCCCCCAAACACTTCAGCAAGGCTTCTAACATCAAAGTAAGCCCTCATCATGAAGTGGTCAAGGGAACTCTAGGGAATACCTTGATAGTATACGTGAACTATTATGTTTATCATCCGCAACCTGTACTCTTTTAGATTTATACGTGAACTATTATGTTCATCATCCACAACATGTACTCTTATACTTCTATTTGTTTGTTTGTGTAAAATTTCAAAGTGAGTCCAAGAGTTCCCCCAAACACTTCATCAGGGCATCAAACAATGAAGTAAGCCCTAATGAAGCGGTCAAGGGAACTCTAGGGAGCACCTTAATAGTCTCCAACATAGTTAGTAGTATACTCTTGCATTTCAAACTTGTTTGTTTGATGTTGTTACACCATAAATTCCTGTTTATAACATTGTTTTTATAAGGATATTTCATCCCAAATGTGAAAGTGGGATTTGAACTAGGATATGGGGTGAATGACACTAAATTGAATGTGTCTACAAATATGAGTAATATTAAAGTTTGAGAATATATCATGAAAAAGCTAATTCCTTCTTGTCTATTCATCTCATATTGTACTTTTTTTTTTCTATTCATTTCTTCAAGTTTGTGGCCACACTTGATAATTCTTATATCAAAGTTTTAACTTATGAAATTAAAATTTGTTCAACTTAGTAGTTTTTCATTTGTATTTTCTTTAATTCGATTATTATTATTATTTGACTTTTCAAAAATTGTGGGGGGGGGGGAGTGGGGGGGGGGTTGTTAAAAAGAATAGAAAGAATATTAGAAGACCATTTATATTCATATTTGCCTTCACTTGGATAACAATGAAGACCAGACCAGGTTCAATATTAAAATCTCAAGGGGTATATTCTTAGCATTATCAGTGTAATTGTTTGTTCCAAAGGAATATTACTTGTATTCATAATTACTCCTGGAGTTAAGTTGTGCACGTTTCATAAGAAATAATGATTAATATAAGTATTTTATATAATATTCGTATTAATTGATGTTTAGTTTTAATTTAGATCTACTAGGGAAATGATTAATGGGAAAATTACTTTATTAGACAGACGTTTTATACCATATATACTAAATTCTACCTATACTTTCCAAAAATAATTATGTATCTTACACTAATTTTAACTTATCAATTAATTCGATCAACTCATCAACAATCACTTTGAATTCGAAGATCAATGGAACTTGAAAATTTCTTAACTGGTCGTGTATAATTAATCAGTGTTGTGCAATTTTTTTTTTTAAAATTCTTATAATCTACATTTTTCTTTATTGTTTTTCCTATTAAAGGTGCAATGACTTTTGCAATTATAGATCTTATAGATTTTAAGTTATAATTTTTTATCTAAATTAAAATAGAAGCAAATGACCATAGTTCTGAATAATAATAGTTAATTTTATAGAGATAATTATTTTTTTATAAAATTATCTTTGCTAGTGATATAGATACAATCAATTGATGAAAAGTATACTGATTATTTGTACAAAAAACAAGATGATTTTAGTGATGAGAAAGATTAATAGATTTATTAGTTTAAACTTTCGAATAAAAAGAAATGATAAAGGTTCTAGGGAATGATTATATGCCTCCTCACAAAGAAGATAATGAAGATAATGATGAAGATGATGACAATATGGAGGTTTTGATTTTGTGTGTTCTAAAAAAAAAATACAGATAATGACGAAAATGACCATGATGATGAGGATGATAATAGCAATGATGGAAATCTAGGACATGATTATGTGTTTTCATCATCATAATCATCATTTCTAAAATCTCCATCATCGTTAGTATCACCATACTTATCATTATCAGCATCGGCATCATCTTCATTATTATCTTTGTTAGGACACATAATCAGAGTCACCAACATTGTCATTATCCTCCTCACCATCTCCATTATTTTAAAATAAAATTCTTAATGAAACAAGTTTAATTTTAGCAATAGACTTGTCTAATATATATATGTAATTTTTCTTGGTCTATAATCACATAATTTCGATGTGGTTCTCATGTGGCCTAACAACTACTTGCCATAAATTTTCTTGCCTTATATTAGTGTCATTTAATTTTTCTCTCCTTATTTTAGTTAAGTAATCTTTATTAGCTATTAAAGTGATAAATATGACTTTGGTCAAATCACAAAGAAATCAAAGCATAAAAGTCATTATTTGACTAATAGTGGTAAAATGATAAATATGAATTTGGTCAAATAAAAAAAATCATTATTTAATGAATAGTAATAAATATAAATCTGGTTAAATTATAAGAAATACAAATCATAAAAATCATTATTTGTCGAATCGTTAAAACGTTTTAAGGAAAGTTTCCGTTCACTAAAAAAGGACTAATAAAACAACAATGTAACGTAAATAAAATAATGTATCATGATTCGAGGAAAATCAAATAAAATTTATAATCTTTAGCACCTTAAATATGACTAGTCTAGACATATTATTAGATCTCATTTAAAATTATTACTTTTACCGTATTTATTTTAACAAACTAATCTTAATTAGATATCAAAGTGTTATATATGACTTTTGTTAAATCATAGACATAATTATTTGATGAGTAGTTAGAATATTCATGTGATTCAGTAATACATTTTTTCTATTAAAAAGGAGGCAAATTAGCCAATTCTTATTATGTATTTACTTATTCAATTAAGTTTGCAACATATAGTTATAATATATAAAATTAAGTAGACTTAAAATAATATTTTGGTTGAATACATTAACAATTTTTTAAATTTGAGTAAAATTTATTTAGACACTCAAATTATGACTTAAATTTATTGAGAGTAAAAATACATGATAAAATATTTTTATTTAACACTAATTATATATGTCTTAGCCCCAATAAAATATTAAATCACATGCATGTTTTAAGCCCTCGTGAAGTGGTCAGGGAACTCTCGAAAACACGTTGATAGATATAGAAATAAATAGTTGCATTCATCATCTCCCATTAGTACTCATTTACTTCTACTTATCTGTGTAAATTTTAAAGTGAACCTAGGAGTTCCAACAAACACTTCAGCAAGGCATAATACAACAAAGTAATTAAGCCCTCGTGAAGTGGTCAAGAAAACTTTCGGAAATACCTCGATAGATATAGAAATAAATCGTTGCATTTGTTATCTCCCGTTAGTACTCATTTACTTCTACTTGTGTGTGTAAATTTTAAAGTGAACCCAGGAGTTCCCCCAAACACTTCAGTAAGACATAAAACAACAATGTAATTAAGCTCTCTTGAAGTTGTCAGGAAAACTCTCGGGAATACCTTGATAGATGTAGCTATGAATTGTAGCATTCATTATCTACCTCTGGTACTCTTGCACCTTTACTTGTTTATGTAAACTTCAAAGTGTACCCAGGAGTTCCCCCAAATACTTTAGCAGGACATCAGAAACGAAGATATTATTCCAAAGGAACTCTCGAGAACACCTTGATAGATATAGAAATGAATCATTGTATTCATTATCTCCCATTAGTACTCTACCACTTCTATTTGTTTGTGTAAATTTGAAAGTGAAAAGTGAATCCTGACTTCCCCTAAACTCTTCAACAGAAAATCAAATAACGTAGTAATTAAACCCTCATGAAGTGATCAAGGAAACTCTATTCTGAAATTCAATTTTATGAATAACTATTTCAACATATTGTAATTGTATTTAAATCACAAAACACATATATTTTCTATTCTGAAATTCAATTTTAAGTATATAGAAATCTTATTGTATTTGCCATGTACAAACGTGCAACACATATTTCCAAAATCAGTATTAATAAATAATTCTCTTAGAGTTTCTCTAGTCATAAAAGGGGAGATATCTATATTTCCTTTTCATCTATAATAGATTAATTAAAAATATAACTAAATTCTAAAAGCTACTGAAAATTAATATATAGATGAAATCATATAAAATAGTTTCTTCTAACTTATAATGAACTATAAAATACATTTTTTTTCATAACAGACATATTTTTTTAAAAAAGAATTGGCTGATAAAAAAGAACAGAATATGTAAATTTTCAATTTCTTTATTCCCCAATATTAAGCAATCTTTAATTTTTGAAATCCTAAGATGACCCAGATCCAACTTTGAAGGCATTCAGGGTGAGTCGATTCTGGGTCTTCCATACATATGAATAACTATCCTTCGAACAAATTTAGTCATCGCGATGGACAAGTTTTAAACCATGTATACATGATTTTCTTGTAATATTCTTACTTCTTAAAAAAATTGTTTAACGACATTGATATTATGTGATTCATCATGAGCAATTAATGGAATTTTGTACTATAATAATATATGGACTTTTCATTTATTTCTTACTTAACCAGCTTACTAGAAAAATGCAAGGTGAAAAAAAATATTCACAAAATTATTGGAAAGTTTCTTATTTTTTTTATAAAAATATTTAGTTTTTATTTTCTCACGAATTAATCAAAATATTTATAAATTTAGCCACTAATTATTTTCCTGTGGAAAATTTCACCAAAAAATAATAATTTTTAATAGTATTTTTAATTAAAGGCAAAAAAGTTCAAAAACATTTTCATTCACTATTTATATATTACATCACATTACAATTGGAGGCATTTTTTTTCCAAATTAAAGTATGCGAAATCAAAAAAATTGCCCAATAAAAAATATGGAAGAGATTAAATATTAAAGTACACCATAAGATATAAATCATTTAAACCATAAGATATAAATCATTTAAAAAATAAATCTCTTTTTTTAGAGTGTATATAATTCTTAACCCAATTTGGAAGATAAGTTCACATTATTGCAAATTTTTTTAAGAATAGATAGCAATTTCAAATCTAGTTGAAATTTTAATACAAGCTCAAGTAAGAATCATTAAGATACAATTGACTAAAATTAATTATATTAGGTAGATGGTTAAACTTACTCAATAATTATTCGAAATTTAGTATTATGTCAATTTTAATTTGTTTATCTAATTTTTTTGACACAAATTTTAACAAAATAAAGGAACTATTTAGCCAACTGTGTAATTAATCAGTGTTGTGCAAATTTTTTTTTCAAAATTCTTATAATCTAAATTAATCTTTAAATTGTTTTTCCTATTGAAGGTGCAATGACTTTTGCAGTTCAAGATCTTATAGATTTTGAGTTATGATTTTTTTTCTAAATTAAAATAGATTAAATGACCATAGTTCTGAATAATAATAGTTAATTTTATAGAGATAATTTTTTTTTATATAATTATTTTGACAAGTGATATAGATACAACCAATTGATGAAAAGTAAACTGATTATTTGTACAAGAAACAAGATGATTTTAATGATGAGAAAGATTAATAGATTTATTAGTTTACACTTTCGAATAAAAGAAATGATAAAGTTTCTAGGGAATGATTAGGGGTGTACATCACCGGATTGGTTCGGTTTTTTTTAAAATCAAACCAAACCATTTGTATCGGGTTAAAAAATATATAAACCAAACCAATCCAATAATAGTCGGATTTTTCAATCTCGGGTTTTTTCGGGTTATTAAATTTTCTCGGGTTATTCGGATTTTTTCGGTTTTTTTTATAAAGACTAAAAAACTTGTGTTCTTTCAGTGATTTAAAGAAAACGCTGAACACTAACATGTTTTTCATCCTAGAAAATTTATCAGTAATTTATTTTGGCATTGCAAGCCCATGAGTTCAATAGGCAATTCTTCATTATATCTGGAACACAACTTCTCAAAAATTTCTATTACTATTTTGGACAAATCATAAAATAGTATCAGTAATCAAGAGTGATTCATTATACAACTATCTAGTAGACTATTACATTAGAGAAATTCACGAAAGTAACATAGTGGCATTAATAATTTGCATAGTCAAAATATTGTCGTCAAAAGTTAGTACGAGTTGTTTACATTCACATCGTTAAATTCTACACCATCATTTTGCTTACAAAAACCAAAAATCATAGCATGCATCTGCAAAGTAGACAATACAAATCAATAAGTTGATTAGTAATGGATTAACTAAGTTGACGTTTAGTCCTTAGTTCTATTACTATTTAGAGCAAACAGTAATTTGATATTAAAAATCAAAAGAATGAACTAATACCTTTGTTCCATGTAGTGAAATTAAAGTACATAACTGGCTAATCAATCCTCAAAGGTGAGTCGAGATATTCTGAAAGATTGAAACAATTTGAATACTAAATAAAATTCAAAAGCAAAATCATTTTTAATAACAATTTGAATATATAAATTTACCTTCTTCAATTTCCTCAATTGTTTGGACTTCCTCTAAAATATCTTCAAGCTTGCACTCTTTAGAAGGCGATCGTAGCCATTGTTGAGTGAAAATAAGCGCTTCTACTGTTTTTGGAGATAAAGAACTTCGATAACTATCAAGAATTCGACCACCTGTACTAAAAGCTGACTCAGATGCAACAGTAGAAATAGGAATAGAAAGGATATCCCTAGCAACTTTGGCAACAATTGGGTATCTACTGGATGAAACTTTCCACCAACTTAAAATATTAAAATCACTAATCTTCACTACATCATCTTTCAAGTATATGTCCAGATCAGATTTTTTAACAACAAATCCCTCTTTTTTCATGTGCTTCTCCCACTGAGATTGCAACAACTCACTAGATTCACCCATCACACAATTATCATTTTCAATATTTTCGTTAGGATCTTCGGAGCAAGAACAATTGTAGTGATTATATAAGAGTTTCAAAATATCTCTCACATCTTCAGACATTATTCTTCCCATCAAAGAGCCATATGAAATAGAAAAAATATACTCTACATATTGCATTTTGTATCTAGGATCCAACACAACAGCAACTATAAGTAACATATTCATACTCTCAAACTTACCCCAATATTTATCCATCTTACTTTTCATTCTTGTTGCCATATCAACCAAAATGAGATCATCATGTTTAGTATACTTGATAATGTCATTTCGGAGATTGAAAAAATCATGAAAGAAAGAGTGAGAAGTAGAATATAAGCTGCCCGAAAATTTTAATGTTGCCTGATAGAAAATATTAAGAAACTTCACAAAAGCTTTCACACTCTTCCAATCATTTGTTGATGGATTTTTTGTTGGTGTACTTATTTCTTGACATTGCTTTTGATAATTCCGGTCATCCACATACATTCTTGTAAAAGCCTTTTCAAATTTCAAAGCTTTATCCAACATTGTGTATGTCGAGTTCCATCTAGTCTCAACATCCAGACTTACAAGACCACGAGTGTCAATCTTAACTTTCTCAACAAAGGACTTAAAAGTAGCAAATCTTGAAGAAGAAGACCTGACATATTTTATAGCACTTCTTATATGAGAAATAGGATCAATTTGTTCATCCAGCCCCTCTTTCACAATCAAGTTTAAAATATGAGCATTACATCTAACATGTAAATACTTATTTTCAAACATTACCCCTTTCCAATCTTCAATACGCTCCTTTAAACTTTAATGGCAGCATCATTTGCAGTTGCATTATCCAAGGTCACTGTAAACAAGTTCTCAATGCCCCAACCTAATAAGCACTCCTCAATCCCCTTGGCAATGGTCTCACCTTTGTGATCTGGTGTTTGAAAAAAATTAAGAATTCTCTTTTGTAGATTCCATTGATCATCAATCCAATGTGCAGTGACGACCATATAAGTATAATTTTGGATTGATGTCCAAGTATCACTGGTAAGACAAACACGTTGGTTTTTTATAAGCTCCTTAAGCTTTTCTTTCTCTTCTTGATAAATCCTTAGACAATGTCGAGCAACAGTTACACGAGAAGGTACTTCAAAATTTGGAAATGCTTTAGCCATTAATTTTTTGAATCCTTCTCCCTCAACAGCTCTAAACGGCTGCTCATCAATAATTACAAATTCAACAATTGCTCTCTTAATTTCATCCATATTAAACACCCCTTTTTCAGTCGAAACACCTTCTAGCCAACCTCTTTTGATAGGTTTTAATGTTGTTTGCCTCTTGTCGGACTTAAATGGAGACTTGAGACATTTCACAGTCAAATGATTCCATAATGTAGTCGTCCCATTGACACTTTCGGCAGCAAATGTTTTAGTGCAATAATTACATTTTGCCCTACATTTACCTCCTTTAGCAATAAACTTAGAGAAATGATCCCAAATTTGAGATGTTTCTCTACCTGTAATCCCAGAGTTAAAAGCGATCACAGGAGCTGCTCTTTTTTGCTTCTTAGGAGGTGTGCGTCGACGTGGAGTTAATTTACCTTGTTGTTGAGATATTGTCGACATAGTTGAAGGAATATTAATAATCTCCTCTACATCCGTTACAGAAAGTGTAGCTTCCATCCAAAAAATAAGTTGCTGCACATATATAACAATAGTTATTAGTAATCTAATACAAGATTATGTTTCAATAAGACTTCCATTCAAGTATTGTGCACAAGTTTTAGAAGTATATTTCACTTTAAAATCAAAATAGATACACATATAGTACAAAATATTTGGTTAGAAAAGTTTGATGTATATTACTGGCTACTGCTATTAAAATCTAACAGTCTCTTAAATTTTTGTTTCTATCACTTGTTTTTCATTATCTCTGCGAAGCCTCACAAATTTACAGTACAAAAACCTCTAACAAATGGAACCAAAGGCAACGAGGCGAACATTTGCCATTTTTCATTGCATTGAAATAACATAAGTAAAGAGATTACTAAGTAAAACTTATTATATACAAAAAAATTATCATCATCTTCATCATGCTAAGCTTTACACACCATAGATATGGACACCAAGATGTATAATTTTTAGGTTTATATCTATTATTCAACTACCCAAAAATTGTGATGTTGATAATGACAATACATGAAAAATATCTAAAAATGAGTTAGGAACAATTACTTACCAGATTAAGATGATTTGATGATGATTTGAGCTAAAATCGAAGACACGAGCTCAATATATGCCCTAATAGCTAAGAAGTAAAACCTAACAATGACTCCTTTGAAGATGAAGAATTGCTATTGAGCTGCTGACCTAATGACCTTTGTTAAATGAGATATAAGATATTATATAAGCTAGTTGATTATTCCTTTTTCTTTGCCATTATATATGTATTTGGGCTTTTGTTTATTCATTAAAATAAGAAGTGGGCTCAAGTCAACTATTTAGCCCACTAGTAATATTAAACATAAAATTGTCAGAAAGATAAAGAAAAATATCTATATTATATATTAATAAACATTTTTTTGTATAAAATAAAACTAATATATATATATATATATATATATATATATATAATATCGGGTTGGTTTGGTCTCGGGTTGGTTTTTTTTAGTTAAAACCAAACCAAACCAATTATAGTCGGGTTTTTTTTTCCAATACCAAACCAAGTCAAACCAAACCACTAGTCGGGTTTTTTTTTCGGTTTGACTCGGTTTGCGGTTCGGTTCGGTTTTCGGTTCGGTTTTGTACACCCCTGGGAATGATCATATACCTCCTCACAAAGAAAATAATGAAGATAATGATGAAGACGACGACAATATGGAGATCTTGATTTTGTGTGTCCTAAAAAAATTAATACAGATGATGACGAAAATGACCATGATGAGGAGGATGATAATAGCAATGATGAAAATCTAGGACATGATTATGTGTTTTCATCATCATAATCATCATTTCTAAAATCTCCATCATCGTTAGTATCACCATACTTATCATTATCATCATCGGCATCATCTTCATTATTATCTTTCTTAGGACACATAATCAGAGTCACCAACATTGTCATTATCCTCCTCACCATCTCCATTATTTTAAAATAAAATTCTTAATGAAACAAGTTTAATTTTAGCAATAGACTTGTCTAATATATATATGTAATTTTTCTTGGTCTATAATCACATAATTTCGATGTGGTTCTCATGTGGCCTAACAACCACTTGCCATAAATTTTCTTGCCTTATTATTAGTGTCATTTAAATATTTTCCCCTTATTTAGTTAAGTAATCTTTATTAGCTATTAAAGTGATAAATATGAATCTGGTCAAATCACAAGAAATCAAAATATAAAAGTCATTATTTGACTAATAGTGGTAAAATGATAAATATGAATTTGGTCAAATCAAAAAAATAATTATTTGATGAATAGTAATAAATATGAATCTGGTTAAATTATAAGAAATCAAATCATAATAATTATTATTTGACGAATAGTTAAGATGTTTTAACGCGTGCTTCCGTTCACTAAAAAAGGACTAAAAAAAAAACAATGTAACATAAATAAAATAATGGATATCATGATTCGAGGAAAATCAAAATAAAATGTATAATCTTTAGCACCTTAAATATGAGTAGTCTAGACATTTTATTAGATCTCATTTAAAATTATTACTTTTACCGTATTTATTTTAACAAACTAATCTTAATTAGATATCAAAGTGTTATATATGACTTGTTAAATCATAGACATAATTATTTGATGAGTAGTTAAATATTCATGTGATTCACTAATACATTTTCTCTATTAAAAAGGAGGCACATTAGCCAATTCTTATTATGTATTTACTTATTCAATTATGTTTGCAACATGGATTTACACTCCTGCTCTTTTGAGTTTTGATTACTAATTTTAGAATAATTATTTATACATTTGTAATCGTATTTAAATCACCAGTACGATTACTTTTCTATTCTGAAATTCAATTTTTCTTAAGATAAAATCTTATTATAATTATCAGGTACAAACGTGCAACCATATTTCAAACCAGTATTAATATTAATCTTTTAGAGTTTTCTCTAGCCATAAAAAGGAGAGATATATGTAGATTCCTTATCATCTATAATGCAACCCAAGATTAATTAAAATTATAACTAAATTCTAAAAGCTACTGAAAATTATATATCGATGAGTGTAATTAAATAGTTTCTTCTTACATATAATGAACTATAAGAATATATTTTTCATAAAAGACATTGTTTTTTCAAAAAAATTGGCAGATAAAAAGACAAATACGTAAATATTTCAATTTCTTTATTCCCCGAGATTAAGCAATCTTTAATATTTTGAAACCCTAGAATAACTAGATCGACTTTGAAGACATTGTGGGAGAAGTCAATCCGGATCATCTATGCATGTGGATAGCTACCATTCGAACCAACTTAGTCATCTCGATGGCAATTTTTAACTATGTATACATGATTTTTTAATATTCTTACTTCTTAAAAAATTATTTAATGACAATGATAGTATGCGATTCATCATGAGCAATCAATAATTATAATTTAACTCAATTCCTTTCTCTTCTAGCTACAACAATTACAGAAATATTTTTTTTTCATGGTAATTAATGGAATTGTGTACTATAATAATATGTGGGTTTTTTCAATTTATTTTTAACTAACATCTCACAGGAAATGCCAGGTGAAAAAAAGATTGTCAAAAAACTATTGGAAGTTTCTTATTTTTTTTATGGAAATACTATTATTTTAATCAGGGGCGGACCACATGGTGTCGCCGGGTGCGCGAAGCCATTAATTCGTTCGACATAATATATCTTACGTAGGTATTTGTATAAAATTACATAGAGCCCCCATGTAATAAATGATATAGTTGCGCATGGTTCTTGGATGGCTTTAAGGCTCTTTTAGTATTGTTCCCAAGGTTCAAATCTAATTGTTACCATATATTTTTTTACATTTTCTCTTCAGAGCACCACACCTTACCTTACAATTCTAGTCCGCTACTGATTTTAATTTTCTCACGATCTAACTCAATATTTATAATTTAGCCACTCAAATATTTCCGGCGAAAAATTTCACAAAAAATAATAAAATTTAGAGTATTTTAATTAAAGGGAAAAAAGTTCAAAATATTTTCATTCACTATTATATATAATTACATCATATTACAATTGGGGGCCTTTTTTTTTATTAAAAAAAGGAAGTATGTGAAATAATAAATTTGACGATAACAAAATATAGAAGATATAAATATTAAGTACACCATAAGATATAAATCATTTAAAAATAAAGATCTTTTTTAAAGTGTAGATGAATTTTAACCCCTTTGGAAGATAAGTTTCTCATTATTGCAAAATTTTTTAGGAATAGATAGCAGTTTCAAATCTAGTTGAAATTTTAATACAGCTCAAGTAAGAATCATTAAGACACAATTGAATAAAATTAATTATATTAGGTAGATGACTAAACTTACTCAATAGTAATCCGAAATTTAGTATTCTGTCAATTTTTAATTTGTTTATCTAATTTGTTTTGACACAAATTTTAACAAGATAAAGGAACTATTTAGCAATTGTGTAATTATACAGTGTTGTTGCAATTATTTTTTTCAAATTCTTATATCTACATTAATCTTTATTATTTTTTTCCTATTGAAGGTGCAATGACTTTTGCATTCTAGATTTATAGATTTTTGAGTTAGGATTTTTTTTTTTCTAATTAAAATAGAGTAAATGACCATAGTTCTGAATAATAATAGTTAATTTTATAGAGATAATTTTTTTTTATATAATTATTTTGACAAGTGATATAGATACACAATTGATGAAAAGTAACTGATTATTTGTACAAAACAAGATATTTTAAGTGATGAGAAAGATTTAGATTTATTAGTGTACATTTTCGAATAAAGAAATCATAAAGGTTCTAGAAACAATCACTTTGAATTCGAAGATCAATGGAACTTGAAAATTTCTTAAGTGGTTGTGTATACCTTAATAAGTCTTTTCTAGATTCTTGAAATTTGAGATTCCATTGTGAAACATGTTGAGATTGATGGACATTCGTGTTTGTATAACTTAGTCAAATGTGTCATTAGTAAATCTTATGAGGAACTTTTTTTCCTTAAGTCTTTATAATCTGCTTTCTTTAAATGTTTTTCCTATCGAAGGTGCAAGGACTTTTGCAATTCTACATCTTATAGATTTTGAGCTATGATTTTTTTTTTCAAGATTAGAAATAGAGTAAATGACCATAGATCTGAATATAATAGTTAATATTATAGAGAAAATTATTTTCTTATAAAATCATTTTGGCTATATGTAATGATTATTACAAGAAACATGAGGATTTTACTGACGAGAAAAATAATGATGAAAACAATAACGTGGATAATGACGAAGATAACAATAACGTTGATGGAGATATTGACTTTTTGTCTTCTAAAAAAATAATGATGAAAACAATACGGGCAGTGACGATGACGATGTTGATGATGATATGGGAGATCTAAGAGATGATTATGTGTTTCATCACCATAATCATCATCTCTAGAATCTCCAATATTGTTCACCATCAATATCGTCATCGACATCGTCCTTATAATCTCCATAATTATATTTTTTAGAAAACAAAATCAGAATTACCAACATTATCATTATCTTCCTCATCATCTTCATAAAATTCATCGTGACATTTCTAGAGAAAAAAAATAATTGGAGCAAGTTTAATTTTTGTAATAAACATGACCAATATATATATAACAAAAAATTGTCTATTGAACTAATAATTCCGATGTGGTTCTGATGTGGTCTATCAACCACTTGCCATAAATTTTCTCGTCATATTATTAGTGTCATTTAAAATTTTGTACCTTATTTTAATTGAGTAATCTTAGTTATTTACTAAAGTAATAAATATGAATCTGGTCAAATAATAAGAAATCAAATCATAAAGTCTATATTTGACCAATATTAATAGAGTGACAAATATGAATCTGGTAAAAAATTATAGGAAATTAAATTATAAAAATCATTATTTGACTAATAGTTGGTTAAATAATAAGAACTTAAATCACAAAAATTATTATTTGACGAATAGTTATGATGTTTTAGGTTATGCTTCTGTTCACTAAAAAGGGGCTGATAAAAAATAATATCATATAAATACAATAGATTGAAATATCATGATTTGAAAAAAATAAAAATAAAGTGTGCAATTACTTCACAAGAACTAAGAATTGTGTCAAAGAGTTTTTGCTATTGTGCTCTAAAAAAATCATTAAAGACGAAAAAGCTCAAACAATTTTTATTGATTATTTATATATTACTGTAAATCTGTAATATATTACTAAAAATCACATAACATTATTCAATAGTTCTAAAAACACTTTTAGTGGCGACTATTATACGTATTAGAAGCGATTTGTGTTGCCTAAAACATAATTTTAGTGGCGACTATTAAGGTATAGCAGCGACGTGAGTTTACACGAAAGCACACTTTTAATGGCGACTTTATAAGTATTAGCAGCGACTATTGTTGCCCCTACCACAGTTTTAGTGGTGACTGTTATTGGTAGTAATCCATTATATTAATAGATATAATTTAATCATGAAATATTTAACTTGTTTTCATTCTAAAGTGGAGTTTGGTAAATGAAATGTTTTGTAACAACAAAAAGCAGTATATTATATACTTTATAAATTAAAATATCCTTTAACATTAAAGAAAAAAATGTCCTTTGAATTACCGTACATCTTAATAGACACACATATATAGATTTTAGTTTGATTACATATCTCAACTTTAACGAATTGAATTATCATCGACGTTATGTTTATCATCAATTTTTATATGACTTTTATAATTTTTTACTTATTATTTAAAAATCACTCTATATTAATGCATACACTTACTTATTCAGATGTACAATTATTGAAGGATAATTATTGGTGGATGTAATTACATTGCTCATCACAATCATTTTACCTTTATGCATTCACTTAATTATTCTAATGTATAATTGTTGATAGATGTAGTTGCTCATCACATATTCAATAAAAAGAAGTAAATCTATCTATACTTTGTTAGTTATTTTTGAGGAAGTTCCTCCATTCTTTTACACTGGAAATGTTTCTCTCTTTAATTTTTGGTACTCATTTAAATGTTTTAGAATTCATTAGCTATTTTATTATTTTTAGTCTACTCAATTTCATCTTATTTTCGAATATTTGTGGACTGAATATAATGTACATATGAAGTTGTATAATTTATTGTGATGCTATAATAATGTAATGATTATTGATAAACTTTTATATATTCTAATAAAACATTACGTGAGATCTTCACAACTAATAACTCATGTGAAATTTACTATTTGTAAAATTATTTGATATTATTGTCAAATTGTCCATCTGATGTTAAACTTTATTTTGGATTTACACTCCTGCTCTTTTGAGTTTTGATTACTAAATTTTATGAATAATTATTTATACATATTGTAATTGTATTTAAATCACAGTACACATATATTTTCTATTCTGAAATTCAATTTTTCTTAAGAATAAAAATCTTATTATAATTATCAGGTACAAACGTGCAACACATATTTCCAAAAACCAGTATTAATAAATAATCCTCTTAGAGTTTCTCTAGCCATAAAAGGAGAGATATATGTATTTCCTTATCATCTATAATGCAACCCAAGATTAATTAAAATTATAACTAAATTCTAAAAGCTACTGAAAATTAATATATCGATGAAGTCATATAAAAATAGTTTCTTCTTACATATAATGAACTATAAGAATATATTTTTCATAAAAGACATATTTTTTCAAAAAAATTGGCAGATAAAAAGAACAAAATACGTAAATATTTCAATTTCTTTATTCCCCGAGATTAAGCAATCTTTAATTTTTGAAACCCTAGAATAACCTAGATCGACTTTGAAGACATTGTGGGAGAAGTCAATCCCGGATCATCTATGCATGTGGATAGCTACCATTCGAACCAACTTAGTCATCTCGATGGACAATTTTTAAACTATGTATACATGATTTTTTTAATATTCTTACTTCTTAAAAAATTATTTAATGACAATGATAGTATGCGATTCATCATGAGCAATCAATAATTATAAATTTAACTCAATTCACTTTCTCTTTAGACACCTACAAACAATTAAGAAATAATTTTTTTTTCATGGTAAATTAATGGAATTGTGTACTATAATAATATGTGGGTTTTTTCAATTTATTTTTAACTTAACCATCTCACCAGGAAAATGCAAGGTGAAAAAAAGATTGTCACAAAACTATTGGAAAGTTTCTTATTTTTTTTATGGAAATACTATTATTTTAATCAGGGGCGGACCCACATGGTGTCCGCCGGGTGCGCGAGCACCCATTAACTTCGTTACGAAATATATATATCTACGTAGGTATTTGTATAAAATTAACATAGAGCACCCAATGAATAAATGATATAGTTGGCCCAATGGTTCTTGGATGGCTACTTAAGGCTCTTTTAGTATTGTTACCAAGGTTCAAATCTCATTGTTAACATATATTTTTTACATTTTCACTTCAGAGCACCCACAACCTTACCTTAAAATTCTAGTCCGCTACTGATTTTAATTTTCTCACGATCTAATCAAAATATTTATAAATTTAGCCACTAAATATTTCCGGCGAAAAATTTCACAAAAAAATAATAAAATTTAGTAGTATTTTTAATTAAAGGGAAAAAAGTTCAAAATATTTTCATTCACTATTTATATATCATTACATCATATTACAATTGGGGGCCTTTTTTTTTATTAAAAAAAAGGAAGTATGTGAAATCAATAAAATTGACCGATAACAAAATATAGAAGATATAAAATATTAAAGTACACCATAAGATATAAATCATTTAAAAAATAAAGATCTTTTTTTAAAGTGTATATGAATTTTAACCCAATTTGGAAGATAAGTTCTCATTATTGCAAAATTTATTAGGAATAGATAGCAGTTTCAAATCTAGTTGAAATTTTAATACAAGCTCAAGTAAGAATCATTAAGACACAATTGAATAAAATTAATTATATTAGGTAGATGACTAAACTTACTCAATAGTTATCCGAAATTTAGTATTCTGTCAATTTTAATTTGTTTATCTAATTTTTTTGACACAAATTTTAACAAAATAAAGGAACTATTTAGCCAATTGTGTAATTAATCAGTGTTGTGCAATTATTTTTTTCAAAATTCTTATAATCTACATTAATCTTTAATTATTTTTTTCCTATTGAAGGTGCAATGACTTTTGCAATTCTAGATCTTATAGATTTTGAGTTAGGATTTTTTTTTTCTAAATTAAAATAGAGTAAATGACCATAGTTCTGAATAATAATAGTTAATTTTATAGAGATAATTATTTTTTTATATAATTATTTTGACAAGTGATATAGATACAATCAATTGATGAAAAGTATACTGATTATTTGTACAACAAACAAGATAATTTTAGTGATGAGAAAGATTAATAGATTTATTAGTGTACACTTTCGAATAAAAGAAATCATAAAGGTTCTAGAGAATGATTATATGCTTTCTCACAAAGAAAATAATGAAGATAATGATGAAGATGATGAGAATATGGAGATCTTGATTTTGTGTGTTCTAAAAAAATAATACAGATGATGACGAAAATGACAATGATGAGGAGGAGGATAATAGCAATGATGGAAATCTAGGACATGATTATGTGTTTTCATCATCATAATCATCATTTCTAAAATCTCCATCATCGTTAGTATCACCATACTTATCATTATCATCATCGGCATCATCTTCATTATTATCTTTGTTAGGACACATAATCAGAGTCACCAACATTGTCATTATCCTCCTCACCATCTCCATTATTTTAAAATAATATTCTTAATGAAACAAGTTTAATTTTATCAATAGACTTGTCTAATATATATATGTTATTTTTCTTGGTCTATAATCACATAATTTCGATGTGGTTCTCATGTGGCCTAACAACCACTTGGCATAAATTTTCTTGCCTTATATTAGTGTCATTTAAATTTTTTCTCCTTATTTTAGTTAAGTAATCTTTATTAGCTATTAAAGTGATAAATATGAATTTGGTCAAATCACAAAAAAATCAAAGCATAAAAGTCATTATTTGACTAATAGTGGTAAAATGATAAATATGAATTTGGTCAAATCAAATAAATCATTATTTGATGAATAGTAATAAATATGAATCTGGTTAAATTATAAGAAATCAAATCATAATAATTATTATTTGACGAATAGTTAAGATGTTTTAACGCGTGCTTCCGTTCACTAAAAAAAACTAAAAACAACAATGTAATATAAATAAAATAATGTATATCATGATTTGAGGAAAATCAAAATAAAATTTATAATCTTTAGCAACTTAAGTATGAGTAGTCTAGACATTTTATTAACAAACCAATCTTAATTGGATATCAAAGTGTTATATATGGCTTGTTAAATCATAGACATAATTATTTGATGAGTAGTTAGAATATTCATGTGATTCACTAATACATTTTCTCTATTAAAAAGGAGGCACATTAGCCAATTCTTATTATGTATTTACTTATTCAATTATTCAATTATGTTTGCAACATATAGTTATAATATATATAATTAAGTAGACTTAAAATAATATTTTGGTTGAATACATTAACAATTCTTTAAATTTGAGTAAAATTTACTTAGACACTCGAATTATGACTTAAATTTATTGAGAATAGGAACACATGGTAAATATATTTAATTGACAGTAATTATGTCTTAGCCCCAATAAATTATTGAATCGCATGCATGTTTTAAGCCCTCGTGAAGTGGTCAAGGGAACTCTCGGAAACACCTTGATAGATATAGAAATAAATCGTTGCATTCATCGTCTCCCGTTAGTACTCATTTACTTCTAGTTATCTGTGTAAATTTTAAAGTGAACCCAGGAGTTCTCCAAACACTTCAGCAAGGCATAAAACAACAAAGTAATTAAGCCCTCATGAAGTAGTCAAAGAAACTCTCGGGAATACCTTGACAGATGTAGCTATGAATTGTAGCATTCAGTATCTACCTCTAGTATTCTTGCACTTTTACTTGTTTATGTTAACTTCAAAGTGAACCCAGGAGTTCCCCCAAACACTTCAGCAGGACATCAAAAACGAAGATATTAATTCCTCATGAAGTGGTTAAGGAAACTCTCGAGAACACCTTGATAGATATAGAAATGAATCGATCATTTCATTCATTATCTCCCATTAGTACTCTACCACTTCTATTTATTTGTGTAAATTTCAAAGTGAACACGGAAATTTCCCCAAACACTTCAACAAGCATTAAATTAAATCCTCATGAAGTGGTCAAGGAAACTCTCATGAACACCTTAATAGACTCGAGAATCATTTTTCTCCATCTCCAAGACTCCAACTAGTACTCTTGCACTTCCATTGGCTTTGTTTAATCTTGTTACAACATCCACTCCTATTTATATTGTGTTGGTAAGATAATTCCATGCAAGATATGAAAGTGGAGTTTGAACTTGGATATGTGGTGACATTTTTTTGAATGTGGCTACAAATTTGGATAATATTACAATTTGAGAATATAAAAAAAAAAAGTAATTCTTTTACATGTGTACATACAAGTTTTAAGTGATAGTTTCATGTTGCATAATTCTAATACCTAAGGTTTCATGTACAAATTAAATCTTGCATCTATTTGCTGGAAATAGTGGATTCACTGGCTAATTCTTATTACTAATTTATTAATATATTTTTTGATGCATGTCAAATTTCTTTTAAATATACAAGGATATATATTTAAATACTTTGACTCTTGTGTAAAGGAAGGGGTATATATTTATAAAGTTATTCTAGATTTTGTCCAATTTGCTTTATAATTGGTAAAAATAGAAAGGTATCAACAAAAAATATAACGTTGAGTCTATCTTATTTGTGCATGGAATATTTTTGAATAATTTTTTTCCTTCACTTGGATAACAATATAGACCAGGTTTTATATTATAACCTCAAGAAGTATATTCTAATCCTATATGTATCAAGGAATATTTTTTTTTCAAATTTTAAAAAGGCAGCAATGCAAAAACAACATTTCTCACGTTATTATTGTGGTTCTCTATAATAGATCCTCAGCTTAAGAAAAAAAATCAAAATATTTCATTTAACAAATTACGAGAGCAAGAAGAGGTCATGAGTTCTGATATTATCGTCATTTATTATTTTCAAAAATGAAATTTTATATGTTTGCTCGGCCAAGAAAAAGGATATGGATACTCATATTGGGGGAAATGTTCTGGATATAAAATAAATAGTTAATGTATACTTATTTTCAGACGTGGGATAAAAGTTCGGTATGAATTCAGTTGAACTCAAAATTTTTTTTATAATAGTGTGTTTTTACAAACAAATTCATTAAATGTTCTTACATATTTATTAAAGGTCTAATCCATCGATGACCCCCTAAACTTTGCAGCAATTTTTCACTTAGAAACTTTAACTAGATTTTGTTCATTTTAAACACTTACATTGTGTCATTTTGACACTTTTTTCAATAACACATGTTGACTTCAAGAGCGTGTTAACCAAGCGCGTCCTCGTGGATTGGATGTCCAATTATATCATGTCAACTCATTAAAAGTCTATTATATTAAAGAGAAAAAATAAGAATTAAAATACATGACAGAGTAACCAATGAATAAATGACATGTGGTCTTTTTATCCCTAAAAATTAAATAAAATACTTGCCAATTTAAAGAAAAATGCAAACCCCCACAACTTCCCCAGTCATCTTCCCCATTCATCTTCTCCATTGTATTGCGTCATTTTTATTATTTTTTAGCTTTATTCTTTTTTGTCATAAATCCACACCCACACCCACACAATCTACTCTATCATATTCCTTCATTTTCATTATCTTTTCTATCACACCCACAATCACATAATCATCTTCACCATTTTATTCCTCTTTTTCATGATTTTTTTTGTCATAATCCCCATTCATTGCACCCTACCTTCCATTTCTTCATTTGATTTAGGGCTAAAAGGTGCAAATCTATAACAATAATGGTTCATATGTTTTAGATTGCAATTTTTTTCTTTAATTTTGTGATATTTGTAGTTTAATTAGGACTCGAGATGAGTGAGATTAACATTTACATAGTAAAAATTAAATTTATTTTGCTTCTATTTTAGGATTATTGTGGGTGAACTTTACATGATTTGGGGTGTTGTTCATATGGGTTCGATTTATTGTTTCTTTTTTGGGTCTATATGTGTTTGTAGTGCGAAATTAAAATTGAATTGAAATTATTATAACAAAAGATTTAAGATTTAACCTCCATTGAAGTATTTTAAGCTTTGAAAAATAATGGAAGAAATAGTGGCTATAAAATGATAAAGAAGAGAAAAAATAAAATAAAATAGACTAAATAAGTTCCTCACGCGTCACTAGCGAGTGTATAACACTCACTTTGCCATGTCAGCTAAAAGTATCAATATGACACAACGAAACCTGACATGAGGTGTCTAAATGAAGTGTCTAAGTGAAAATTGCTGTCAAGTTTAGGATGTCACCGTTGGATTAAACCTTTATTAAATCACCAAAAATGTATATACATTTTCGTGAGATTTGATATAGTAACTTTGATTCGAACTCTAAAAAATGTTTCAAACAAAGTTATATATATATATATATATATTATTATTATTATTATTATTATTATTTTAAATAAGTTTTCCATGTCTATTTCCATTAAAGAGCATTCAAAAGGAGGAGGGCATGTATATATATATATATATATAAGCTAGCTGTAAAGAGGGGTGATATTAAAGTTTGAGAATAATATAAAGGGAATAATCTGGCTATAAACATTTCCTTTTTTCAACCAAATATTTTCAGATAAATGTTCATAGATATTACTAAAGATTTATAAGTTTTATACAAACTAATCCTATGTGTCAAGATAATTAAGCATTATATCTACACTTAAGAAGGAAAGCTTGAGAAGAATATTTTTGTTTATTTACGTGGCAAATTATTAACAAATAAAAAACTTTGGAGGCTTAAGATTGTGCTATTTACCTCCTCATAATTTCATGAATTACAAAGGATTCTCTTATTTATTTTCATAATAATTTAATTTCCTATGTGGATTATATTAATGCACTCGATTAGTCGTTTGGGATGGCTCAGTTGGTTTGGAGGGTAGCCATTTACATGAATGACTCGAGATCTATCCCTCCTCAATATCTTCTACAGTTCGAACGTGTTGCGTAGGACTTGTCTAGTGTGGTTTACATCATCTATGTGATTTGCTGGATATTACACACCAAAGTTTAAAAATAAAATGGCTATTACCTATAGTACTATTACATATGGTGTTTTCAAAAGATCGCTATGTGAGCCTAACAAAAGGAGTTCCCACTTTGTCTGCTTCCAACTTTTTTGAAATAAACACAACTTTCATGCACAAAAAAGAGTTATCGTGAGTCATTTTAGGAGCAAGGATTTTAACTGTTAGGTATTAATTACCCTGAGTTTTTTATCATAAATAGATTTTCCTTTTAGGAAAAAGTTTTAATATTTGGCTAATCATTTTTTGTAGGAAAAGGTTTAGAACACCATAAATATAGATTTGTTCCTTTTAACTTTATCAACATTTACAATGTAGTCTTAGGGGCTTTGAGAGTCTTGGTTTGGGGGAGAATTTGTGGGACATAAGTCATACGTTATTACTTGTGTGAACCTTTCATGTATTTCGAGTGACTTGGTTGATGTTATTAATTCTCTCTATATTTCGTACTCTCATATTTATATAATGTACATAGCTCAAAATTGATAATTATAGGGCTAAGTAAATTAAAGAACAAAATTAACGTCGAATCTTCATGACTTTAATTGTGTAGAAATACTAGTGCTTCAACCGTTGTATTCATCATCTCTAGCTAGTACGTACTCTTGCATTTCTACTTTATTTGCGTAATTTTCAAAGTGAATCCGGCAGTTCCCCCAAACACTTCAGTAGGGCTTCAAACAATAAAGTAAGCCTTCATGAAGTGGTCAAGGGAACTCTAGGGAACACTTGATAGATTTATTCATAAAATATTGTGTTCATTATCCACAACCAGTACTCTCACACTTCTATTTGTTTGTGTAAAATTTCAACGTGAGCCCAGGAGTTCCCCCAAACACTTCAGCAGGGCATCAAATGCCAAGTAAGCCCTAATGAAGCGGTCAAGAGAACTCTAGGGAACACCTTGATAAACTCGAAAACAATTTTTGTTGTCACTTCTACTTGTTTGTTTAATGTTGTCACAACATACATTCCTATTTATAACATTGTTTTTATAAGAAAATTTCATCCTAAATGTGAAAGTGAGGTTTGGACTATGATATGGGGTGACACTATATTGAATGTGGCTACAAATATGGGTAATATTAAAGTTTGAGAATATATGAAAAGATAATTCCTTCTCCAGATTATTTCTAATAAAGGAGAGAACATTCCATGCACAAATAAAATTGACACATGAACGTTATATTTTATTTTGACATCTTTTTATTAATTTTTTAATTATAAACCATAAAATTGGACAACATATATAGAATATCTTTATAAAAGTGTACACCTCCTCGCCGTACAAGAGAGTCAAAAGTATTTAAAAATCGCGATGTAAATTTGTATATGATTCTTTAAAAATACATTTAAAAGAAATTTGATATATATGAACTATTTTCATATAAAACACAAGGAATTACCTTTTCATATATTCTCAAACTTTAATATTACCCATATTTGTAGCCACATTCAATATAGTGTCACCCCATATCCTACTTCAAACCTCACTTTCACATTTGGGATGGAATTTTCTTATGAAAACAATGTTATAAATAGGAGTGTATCTTGTGACAACATTGAACAAATAACTGAAGTGCAAGAGTACTATTACTACTACCTAGGTGGAGATGATGAAAAAAAATGGTTTTCAAGTCTATCAAGGTGTTTCCTAGAGTTCCCTTGACCGCTTCATTAGGGCTTACTTCGTTATTTGATGCCCTGTTGAAGTGTTTGGGGGAACTCCTGGACTCACTTTGAAATTTTACACAAATTAAACAAATAGAAGTGTAGGAGTGTTGGTTGTGGATGATGAACATGATAGTTCACGTATAAATCTATCAAGGTGTTCCCTAGAGTTCCCTTGACCACTTCATGAGGGCTTACTTTGATGTTAGAAGCTTGCTGAAGTGTTTGGGGGAACTCCTGGGTTGACTTTGAAAATTACGCAAACAAGTAGAACTACAAAAATACGTATTATCTAGAGGTGATAGAATACAATATTGCGGTTCACGTATAAATCTATCCCTGGAGTTCCCTTGACCACTTCATGAGAGCTTAATATTTCATTATTTGAAGCTCTACTGAAGTGTTTGAGGGAACTCCCGGGTCCACTTTGAAAATCTCACAAACAATTAAAATCATGAAGATTGGACGTTAATTTTGCTCTTTAATTTCATAAAGCTTTATTTTAGCCGTATAATTATCCATTTTGAGCTACATTGTATACTCATTGGAATAATAAATTGCACAATAAAAGAAATTCAAAAAATCAGCAAAAAAAAACTTGTACCTATTATTAATAACTGATTTGGATGTAATTGTGCTAAATTTGATTGGATTTGTTTGGTGTGTTAACACTTTGTTTAATTTATTCCGGATAAAAATGTAGTACTTGAAAAATATTTTTTCTCTGAGCATGGAAATTAGATTCTCGCTAGGAGTGTATATGGATTGAGTTGGTTCGGATTTCTTAAAATAGCAAATTAAATCATTTTTATTATATTTTAAAATCTACAAATCAAACCAAACTAATAGATTCAGGTTTTTCAACCTCTAATTTTATTTTATTTGGATTTTTTCAGATTTTTCCATTAAGGTGTTCATACTAACATGTAATCAACTTGTATTTCGAATATTTCTTCAGTTTTTTTCAAAATATAATTATCTAAGGTGTTTCTTAAGAAATAAAACAATCCAGATGGTGGACTATAACACATGAAAATCGATAAATTGAGGGTTTACCTGCTATGGGGTTTAATACAAATTAGATTCTTTATAAGAAAAAAATCTCCATACATGGTAAATTTATTCTAAGTTGAGATTGTTGGGTTCATAATATGTGAATGGAAAATGACATTTATGAAAGTGTTATGGTTTTTCTGATCAAGAGTTGCGACTTTTTGACAGGTTTTAACTTTTCTGAATGATTGTGATTTTTCAAAAAGATCATAATTGTTTGAAAGATTGTGAATTTTTCTAAAGATTGACCTTTTGATAAAGCACAATAAACACATATTCATATACTATCATTTGTTGTCTACGAATAGAGAATTTTTGAACAACTTCTTTTCCACAACAAATTAAAATCGATTTTTCCCAATTCCAAAAAGGTGAAAAGGGCTAATCAGATGATGCAATGTTTCCTAAAAAAAGTGTTAGAAGTTGGATGAGAATATTATCAAATGATAATAATCACTTTACCAAACATTTTCATTAAAGCCTATGTACGATAAAGTAAGGAAAATTAAAAATATGTACAAACTTAGTCAAATGTGTAACTAGTCAGTCTTTTGTGGAATTTGTTTCCTTTTAAGTTTTTATAATATGCATTTTTTTTAATAGAATTTTTTTTTTCAAGATTAGAAATAGAGTAAATGACCATAGTTCTGAATATAATAGTCAATATTATAGACAAAAATAGTTTCTTATAAAATCATTTTGGCTAAACAACCGATTGATGACAAGTATAATATATAATGATTATTACAAGAAACATGAGCATTTTAGTGATGAAAAAGATTAGTAGATATTATTATTTTAGACTTTCGAATAAAATAAATGATAAATATTTTTTTTGGGGGGGAGGGGGGCGTGATTATATGCCTCACAAAGGAAATAACGTAGATAATGACGATAATAATAATAAAGGTAATGGAGATCTTGATTTTATGTCTTCTAAAAAAATAATGATGAAAACAATACGGGCAGTGACAATGACGATGTTGATGATGATATTGGAGAGCTAAGAGATGATTATGTGTTTCATCATTATAATCACCTCTAGAATCTCCAACATTGTTCACCATCAATATCGTCATCGGCATCGGCCTTATAATCTCCATAATTATATTTGTTAGAAAACAAAATCAAAATTGCCAACATCGTCATTATCTTTTTCATCATCTTCATAATATTCATCGTGGTATTTCTAGAAGAAAAAGTTAATGGAACAAGTTTATTTTTTGTAATAAAACTGTCAAATATATATATAATATAACAAAAAAATTGTCTATGAACTCATAATTCCGATGTGGTTCTGATGTGGTCTATCAACCACTTGCCATAAATTTTCTTGTCATATTATTAGTGTCATTTAAAATTTTGTACCTTATTTTAATTGAGTAATCTTAGTTATAATAAATATGAATCTGGTCAAATAATAAGAAATCAACTCATAAAGTCTATAT
Source organism: Solanum lycopersicoides (assembly GCA_022817965.1). Classification (NCBI taxonomy): domain Eukaryota; kingdom Viridiplantae; phylum Streptophyta; class Magnoliopsida; order Solanales; family Solanaceae; genus Solanum; species Solanum lycopersicoides. Next base: position 2,435,306 of record CM040622.1, on the reverse strand, counting down.
TTGACCAATATTGTTAGAGTGATAAATATGAATCTGGTCAAAAATTATAATACAATCTAATTATAAAAATTATTATTTGACTAATAGTTATAAATATGAATTTGGTTAAATAATAAGAAGTTAAATCACAAAAATCATTATTTGACGAATAGTTAAGATGTTTTAGAATATGCTTCTGTTCACTAAAAAGGGAGTGATAAAAAAATAATATTATAAATATAATAGATTGAAATATCATGATTTGAAAAAAATAAAAATAAAATATGTGATTCATCAGGTGCAATTACTTCACAAGAAATAAGAATTGTGTCAAAGAGTTTTTGCTATTGTGCTCTAAAAATTTATTAAAGACGAAAAAGCTTAAACAGTTTTTATTCATCATTCATATATTACTGTAATATATTACCAAAAGCTTACAGAGTATTATTCAATAGTTCTGAAAACACTTTTAGTGGTGACTATTATAGGTATTAGAAGCGATTTGTGTTGCCTAAAACGTAATTTTAGTGGCGACTATTAGGGTATAGCAGCGACGTGAGTTGCCACGAAAACACACTTTTGGTGGCAACTTTTATAAGTATTAGCAGCGACATGTGTTGCCACTAACACACTTTTAGTGGCGACTGTTATTAGTATTAGCAGCGACTAGAGTTGACACTAAACAGACTTGTGGTGGCGACTATTATAGGTATTCTCAGTGACGCCACTAAAAACACACTTTTAGTGAAAACTATTATAGGTATTAGTAGCGATTTGAGATGCCATTAAAATCAACCCGACATTATATATATAATATGTGTATTCATCATTTTTAGCTAGTACGTACTCTTGTATTTCTAAATCTTTTGTAATTTGTTGAAAATTGTGTGGGTGTGGGTGTGGGTGGGGGTTGTTAAAAAAGAATAGAAAGAATATTAGAAGACCATTTATATTCATATTTGCCTTCACTTGGATAACAATAAAGACCAGATTCAATATTAAATAAAATCTCAAGAGGTATATTCTTAGTATTATCAGTGTAATTGTTTGTTCCAAGGAATATTACTTTATTAGACAGACGTTTTATACTAAATTCTACCTATACTTTCCAAAAATAATTATGTATCTTACACTAATGTCAACTCATCAATTAATTCGATCAACTCATCAACAATCACTTTGAATTCGAAGATCAATGGAACTTGAAAATTTCTTAACTGGTCGTGTATATATAGCTTGATAAGTCTTTTCTAGATTCTTGAAATCTTTAGATTCCATTGTGAAACATGTTGAGATTGATGGACATTCGTGTTTGTATAACTTAGTCAAATGTGTCATTATTCAATCTTGTGTGGAATTTTTTTTCCTTAAGTTTTTATAATCTGCATTTTTTCTTTAAATTTTTTTCCTATCGAAGGTGCAAGGACTTTTGCAATTCTACATCTACTAGATTTTGAGCTATGATTTTTTTTTCAAGATTAGAAATAGAGTAAATGACCATAGATATGAATATAATAGTTAATATTATAGAGAAAATTATTTTCTTATAAAATCATTTTGGCTAAACAACCGATTTATGATTATTACAAGACACATGGTGATTTTAGTGTTGAAAAAGATTAGTAGATACTATTATTTTACACTTTCGAACAAAATAAATGAGAAAAATGATGATAAAGGTTTGGGGTTGGGGGCGGGGGGTTGTGATTATATGCCTCACAAAGGAAATAATGTAGATAATGACGAAGATAATAATAACGGTGATAGAGACATTGACTTTGTGTCTTCTAAAAAAATAATGATGAAAACAATACGGGCAGTGACGATGACGATGTTGATGATGATATTGGAGATCTAAGAGATGATTATGTGTTTCATCATCATAATCATCATCTCTAGAATCTCCAACATTGTTCACCATCAATATCGTCATCGGCATCGTCCTTATAATCTCCATAATTATATTTGTTAGAAAACAAAATCAGAATTACCAACATCGTCATTATCTTCCTCATCATCTTCATAATATTCATCGTGATATTTCTAGAGAAAAAAACTAATGGAACAAGTTTAATTTTTGAAATAAACCTGTCAAATATATATATAATATAACAAAAAATTGTCTATGAACTCATAATTCCGATGTGGTTCTGATGTGGTCTTTCAACCACTTGCCATAAATTTTCTTGTCATATTATTAGTGTCATTTAAAATTTTGTACCTTATTTTAATTGAGTAATCTTAGTTATTTACTAAATAATAAATATGAATTTGGTCAAATAATAAGAAATCAAATCATAAAGTCTATATTTGACCAATATTGATAGAGTGATAAATATGAATCTGGTCAAAAATCATAGGAAATTAAATTATAAAAATAATTATTTGACTAATAGTTGGTTAAATAATAAGAAGTTAAATCACAAAAATCATTATTTGACAAATAGTTATGATGTTTTAGGCTATGCTTCTGTTCATTAAAAAGGGGCTGATAAAAAATAATATCATATAAATACAATAGATTAACGTATCATGATTTGAAAAAAATAAAAATTAAGTGTGCAATTACTTCACAAGAACTAAGAATTGTGTCAAAGACTTTTTGCTATTGTGCTCTAAAAAAATCATTAAAGACGAAAAAGCTCAAACAATTTTTATTGATTATTTATATATCACTGTAAATCTGTTATATATTACTAAAAAATCACATAACATTATTCAATAGTTCTAAAAACACTTTTAGTGGCAACTATTATAGATATTAGAAACGATTTGTGTTGCCTAAAACATAATTTTAGTGGCGACTATTAAGGTATAGCAGCGACTTTTGTTGTCACTAACACACTTTTAGTGGCGACTGTTATTGGTATTAGTAACGACTAGAGTTGACTAAACAGACTTGTGGTGGCGACTATAATAGGTATTCTCAACGACGCCACTAAAAACACACTTTTAATGTCGACTATTATCAGTATTAGTAGCGATTTGAGATGCCACTAAAACCAACACGACATTATATATATAATTTCTGTATTCATCATCTCTAGCTAGTACGTACTCTTGCATTTCTACTTGTTTGCGTAATTTTTCAAAGTCGACCCAGGAGTTCCCCCAAACACTTCAGCAAGGCTTCTAACATCAAAGTAAGCCCTCATCATGAAGTGGTCAAGGGAACTCTAGGGAACACCTTGATAGTATACGTGAACTATTATGTTTATCATCCGCAACCTGTATTCTTATAGATTTATACGTTAACTATTATGTTCATCATCCACAACATGTACTCTTATACTTCTATTTGTTTGTTTGTGTAAAATTTCAAAGTGAGTCCAAGAGTTCCCCCAAACACTTCAGCAGGGCATCAAACAATGAAGTAAGCCCTAATGAAGCGGTCAAGGAACTCTAGGGAACACCTTAAATAGACTTAAAACTCATTTTTGTTCATCATCTCCAACATAGTTAGTAGTATACTCTTGCATTTCAAACTTGTTTGTTTGATGTTGTTACACCATAAATTCCTATTTATAACATTGTTTTTATAAGGATATTTCATCCCAAATGTGAAAGTGGGATTTGAACTAGGATATGGGGTGCATGACACTATATTGAATGTGTATACAAATATGAGTAATATTAAAGTTTGAGAATATATCATGAAAAAGCTAATTCCTTCTTGTCTATTCATCTCATATTGTACTTTTTCTTTTTTTTTCTATTCATTTCTTCAAGTTTGTGGCCACACTTGATAATTCTTATATCAAAGTTTTAACTTATGAAATTAAAAATTTGTTCAACTTAGTAGTTTTTCATTTGTATTTTCTTTAATTCAATTATTATTATTATTTGACTTTTCAAAAATTGTGGGGGGGGGGGAGTGGGGGGGGTTGTTAAAAAGAATTGAAAGAATATTAGAAGACCATTTATATTCATATTTGCCTTCACTTGGATAACAATGAAGACCAGGTTCAATATTAAAATCTCAAGGGGTATATTCTTAGCATTATCAGTGTAATTGTTTGTTCCAAAGGAATATTACTTGTATTCATAATTACTCCTCCGTTAAGTTGTGCACGTTTCATAAGAAATAATGATTAATATAAGTATTTTATATAATATTCGTATTAATTGATGTTTAGTGTTAATTTAGATCTACTAGGGAAATGATTAATGGGAAAACTACTTTATTAGACAGACGTTTTATACCATATATACTAAATTCTACCTATACTTTCCAAAAATAATTATGTATCTTACACTAATTTCAACTCATCAATTAATTCGATCAACTCATCAATAATCACTTTGAATTCGAAGATCAATGAAACTTGAAAATTTCTTAATTGGTCATGTATACCTTAATAAGTCTTTTTTAGATTCTTGAAATTTTGAGATTCCATTGTGAAACATGTTGAGATTGATGGACATTCGTGTTTGTATAACTTAGTCAAATGTGTCATTAGTGAATCTTATGAGGACTTTTTTCCTTAAGTTTTTATAATCTGCATTTTTTCTTTAAATTTTTTTCCTATCGAAGGTGCAAGGACTTTTGCAATTCTACATCTTATAGATTTTGAGCTATGATTTTTTTTTTCAAGATTAGAAATAGAGCAAATGACCATAGATCTGAATATAATAGTTAATATTATAAAAAAAATTATTTTCTTATAAAATCATTTTGGCTAAACAACCGATTGATAACAAGTATATATAATGATTATTACAAGAAACATGAGGATTTTAAAGACGAGAAAGATTAGTAGATATTATTATTTTACACTTTCGAACAAAATAAATGATAAAAATGATGATAAAGGTTTGGGGTTGGGGAAATAACGTGGATAATGACAAAGATAACAAAAACGTTGATGGAGATATTGACTTTGTGTATTCTAAAAAAATAATGATGAAAACAATACGGGCAGTGACGATGACGATGTTGATGATGATATTGGAGATCTAAGAGATGATTATGTGTTTCATCACCATAATCATCATCTCTAGAATCTCCAATATTGTTCACCATCAATATCGTCATCGGCATCGTCCTTATAATCTCCATAATTATATTTGTTAGAAACCAAAATTAAAATTACCAACATCGTCATTATCTTCCTCATCATCTTCATAATATTCATCGTGACATTTGTAGAGAAAAAAATTAATGGAACAAGTTTAATATTTGTAATAAACCTGTCAAATATATATATAACATAAAATTGTCTATTGAACTCATAATTCCGATGTGGTTCTGATGTGGTCTATCAACCACTTGCCATAAATTTTCTTGGTATATTATTAGTGTCATATAAAATTTTGTACCTTATTTGAATTAAGTTATCTTAGTTATTTACTAAAGTAATAAATATGAATCTGGTCAAATAATAAGAAGTCAAATCATAAAGTCTATATTTGACCAATATTGATAGAGTGATAAATATGAATCTGGTCAAAAATCATAGGAAATTAAATTATAAAAATCATTATTTGACTAATAGTTGGTTAAATAATAAGAAGTTAAATCACAAAAATTATTATTTGACGAATAGTTATGATGTTTTAGGTTATGCTTCTGTTCACTAGGGGCTGATAAAAAATAATATCATATAAATACAATAGATTGAAATATCATGATTTGAAAAAAAATAAAAGTAAAGTGTGCAATTACTTCACAAGAACTAAGAATTGTGTTGAAGAGTTTTTGCTATTGTGCTCTAAAAAATCATTAAAGACGAAAAAGCTCAAACAATTTTTATTGATTATTTATATATTACTGTAAATCTGTAATATATTACTAAAAAATCACATAACATTATTCAATAGTTCTAAAAACACTTTTAGTGGCGACTATTATAGTTATTAGAAGCGATTTGTGTTGCCTAAAACATAATTTTAGTGGCGACTATTAAGGTATAGCAGCGACGTGAGTTTCCACGAAAGCACACTTTTAGTGGCGACTTTATAAGTATTAGCAGCGACTATTGTTGCCCCTACCACACTTTTAGTGGCGACTGTTATTGGTAGTAATCCATTATATTAATAGATATAATTTATTCATGAAATATTTAATTTGTTTTCATTCTAAAGTGGAGTTTGGTAAATGAAATGTTTTGTAACAACAAAAAGCAGTATATTATATACTTTATAAATTGAAATATCCTTTAACATTAAAGAAAAAAATGTCCTTTGAATTACCGTACATCTTAATAGTCACACATATATAGATTTTAGTTTTATTACATATCTCCACTTTAACGAATCGAATTATCATCGACGTTATGTTTATCATCAATTTTTATATGACTTATAATTTTTGACTTATTATTTAAAAATCACTATATATTAATGCATACACTTACTTATTCAGATGTATAATTATTGAAGGATAATTATTAGTGGATGTAATTACATTGCTCATCACAATCATTTTACGTTAATGCATTCATTTAGTTATTCTAATGTATAATTGTTAATAGATGTAATTGCTCATCACATATTCAATAAAAAGAAGTAAATCTATTCATACTTTGTTAGTTATTTTTGAGGAAGTTCCTCCATTCTTTTACACTGGAAATGTTTCTCTTTTTAATTTTTGGTACTCATTTAAAAGTTTTAGAATTCATTAGCTATATTTTTGTTTTTAGTCTACTCAATTTTATCTTATTTTCGAATATTTGTGGACTGAATATAATGTACATATGAAGTTGTATAATTTATTGTGATGCTATAATAATTTAATTATTATTGATAAACTTTTATATATTCTAATAAAATATTACGTGAGATCTTCACAACTAATAACTCATGTGAAATTTACTATTTGTAAAATTATTTGATATTATTGTCAAATTGTCCATCTGATGTTAAACTTTATTTTGGTGTTACACTCCTGCTCTTTTGAGTTTTGATTACTAAATTTTATGAATAACTACTTATACATATTGTAATTGTATTTAAATCACAGTACACATATATTTTCTATTCTGAAATTCAATTTTTTTTAAGAATAAAAATCTTATTGTAATTATCAGGTACAAACGTGCAACACATATTTCCAAAAACCAGTATTAATAAATAATCCTCTTAGAGTTTCTCTAGCCATAAAAGGAGAGATATCTATATTTTCTTATCATCTATAATGCAACCCGAGATTAATTAAAAATATAACTAAATTCTAAAAGCTACTGAAAATTAATATATCGATGAAGTCATATAAAAATAGTTTCTTCTTACCTATAATGAACTATAAGAATATATTTTTCATAAAAGACATATTTTTTCAAAAAAATTGGCAGTTAAAAAGAACAGAATACGTAAATATTTCAATTTCTTTATTCCCCGAAATTAAGCAATCTTTAATTTTTGAAACCCTAGAATAACCTAGATCGACTTTGAAGACATTGTGGGAGAAGTCAATCCCGGATCATCTATGCATGTGGATAGCTACCCTTCGAACCAACTTAGTCATCTCAATGGACAATTTTTAAACTATGTATACATGATTTTTTTAATATTCTTACTTCTTAAAAAATTATTTAATGACAATGATAGTATGCGATTCATCATGAGCAATCAATATTTATAAATTTAACTCAATTCACTTTCTCTTTAGACACCTACAACCAATTAAGAAATAATTTTTTTTTCATGGTAAATTAATGGAATTATGTACTATAATAATATGTGGGTTTTAAAATTTATTTTTAACTTAACCATCTCACCAGAAAAATGCAAGTTGAAAAAAAGATTGTCACAAAACTATTGGAAAGTTTCTTATTTTTTTTATGGAAATACTATTATTTTAATTTTCTCACGATCTAATCAAAATATTTATAAATTTAGCCACTAAATATTTTCCGGCAAAAAATTTTACAAAAAAAAAATAAAATTTAGTAGTATTTTTAATTAAAGGGAAAAAAGTTCAAAATATTTTCATTCACTATTTATATATCATTACATCATATTACAATTGGGGGCCTTTTTTTTTAATAAAAAAAATGAAGTATGTGAAATCAATAAAATTGACCGATAACAAAATATAGAAGATATGAAATATTAAAGTACACCATAAGATATAAATCATTTAAAAATAAAGCTCTTTTTTTAGAGTGTATATGAATCTTAACCCAATTTGGAAGATAAGTTCTCATTATTGCATGTTGAGAAAGATTAGTAGATATTATTATTTTACACTTTGGAATAAAATAAATGATAAAAATGATGATAAAGGTTTGGGGTTGGGGGCAAGGGGGTTGTGATTATATGCCTCACAAAGGAATAATGTAGATAATGACGAAGATAATAATAACGTGTGATGGAGATACTGACTTTGTGTCTTCTAAAAAAATAATGATGAAAACAATACGGACAGTGACGATGACGATGTTGATTAATCGGAGATCTAAGAGATGATTATGTGTTTCATCATCATAATCATCATCTCTAGAATCCCAATATTGTTCACCATCAATATCGTCATCGGCATCGTCCTTATAATCTCCATAATTATATTTGGTTAGAAAACAAAATTGAATTACCAATATCGTCATTATCTTCCTCATCATCTTCATAATATTCATCGTGGACATTTCTATAGGAAAAAGTTAATGAATAAGTTTAATTTTTGTAAATAAACCTGTCAAATATATATATATAACAAAAAAATTCTATGGACTCAAATAGTTCCGATGTGGTTCTGATGTGGTCTATCAACCACTTGCCATAAATTTCTTGAATATTAGTGTTATTTAAAATTTTGTACCTTATTTTAATTGAGTATCTTAGTTATTTACTAAAGTAATAAATATGAATCTGGTCAAATAATAAGAAATCAACTCATAAAGTCTATATTTGACCAATATTGATACAGTGATTAAATATGAATCCGGTCAAAAATCATAGAAAATTAAATTATAAAAATCATTATTTGACTAATAGTTGGTTAAATAATAAGAAGTTAAATCACAAAAAATATTATTTGACAATAGTTATGATGTTTTAGGTTATGCTTTGTTCATAAAAGGGGCTGATAAAAAATAAATCATATAAATACAATAGATTGAAATATCATGATTTGAAAAAAAATAAAAATAAAGTGTGCAATTACTTCACAGA